>MU132210.1:100440-176281 GCA_015039395.1 Ceratobasidium sp. AG-I
GGGCTTCGATCAAGCTGATGCGAGATGCTCGCTGCTGTCGGCGCATTTATGACCCGTAAGATGTCGAGTCCAGCTAGTGAAGCCGCGTGTTTGAGCGCTTGACGGTCTGCGTCGGACGTGTTCGAGCGGACAGTAAGTACCGCATGCAATACGGGTTCTCCGATTTGGTTTGATGTGAGGCTTTTGATATGCCAGAGAGTATAAGATTCTGGGGGCTGAATCTCTGGTGAGTTCTGTATAGTGAGCCGCGACATATGTAAACAGCTTACCCATTGCTCCTTAAGAATGACATTCTGGTCAAATGCAGCCTGTTGTAGCACCTTTTGCCAACCGCTTTTCGCGTGAATAGGACGGCCATTCCCCCGGCTCGTCAAGTTAAAATAATAGTCACTCCTAATCATCAGCCTCGTAAGTGAGGTTTAGAGATAGCCTCAACTATTCACTCACCGATTTAATTGACGATCGAATGACCATGTGCTTTCCCACGAAGGTATTTCAGGACTTCCTTGCGCGGTAGTAATCATTTCGATCGTCCGGTTCCGCATGATGGCGGCTCTCGAGTACGCATGACTACAGGCTTGTCAGATAATATATACCAGTTAAGAGAACAATCAGGTTGCAACATACCCAAGATCAATTCCCACAACCGGACGGTTAGGTTCATATCTATGCTCATATTTATGATACCCATGGCGTGTAAAACCGTGACGAAATCTCCAATGGCCAGGAGCGGAATATCTAGGATACATAGCGATCCCCAGAGTGAGAATAGCGAACGCAATGAGTATGTAAGACTTGGTGAGGCTCGGGACGACGTCCCTTGGCCGCGAGGCTGCTTTTTCGCGTATGAGCGACATTGAGTGCCAGATTCCTCTACCGCTCAACCTAGACGATTATTTATGCGGAGTGCACAGAGAGACACGCCTGCGGGACGTGTCATTGGACAAAGCAGCAACGTGTCGTCGTTGAAGGGTTTAAGGCTGTGCCCGGGAGTAACCGATCTGATGAGCCTCTCTGACTAGTGGGAAGCTGGGCGGCAGAAGTTCTGAGACGACTGGCCCGTTGTCTAATTTCGTTGGTGAATATTGAGTTACCTGCTTCTTAGTAATGGCTTGAATTAGATCTATACTTTATTGTTACGGCATCGGATGATAAATTATAGTTAGGTTTCGCAACGCATGTTTCTTTGATTCTGGGTCTCAAAGGAGTTTACTGTAAACTGATTAAGTATAGTTCCAGCCTTCCCATAAATCAAACAAAGTAGACAACTCGTTCCGCGCATTTGACATTACACCATGCGCTTGACCTAGCATTTCATTCACCTGAGCAGACAATATCCGGGAGTAAAGCTGTGCCCGATCCGGCCGATATGACGTGCTGTCTTGGTGGGTGGCGAGCAAGGCGGCGGAGGTTATGACTCAACTAGTTTTCTAGGATGATTCGATAACTGTGACATGAATTGTCTGTTCCTAATGAATAACTTTAAATCAATCAAAAAATTCCAATCCTAGCATCAGTTGGCGAACTATGGTCAGGTTTCACAACGCATACATGATGTTCAATTTTGAAGAAATTGTTGTAACACGATATGTACACGTATATGCGCACTATAATACGTGTACTGTATGCGTGTAAGTTGCCTTATCTGCTAACGACTTAACGCGCATGCTACGCGCCCGAATCGTTACCACATGTATAGAAAGAGCCTACGGCTCGTCTACTAAATAAATCTGTCTGTTCTGGCTTTACTAGTTCCCCCACTGCGTTATACGCACTAAGAAGCATTGAGTCCCGATAGGAATTTGGATAAACCTCAACAGGAATAACACTGAATCTATATAAATTATACATAAATCTAGCTTTCCCGAGAAATAAATAGAGAAGGCAATCCGTCTCGTCCATTTAACATTGTAGCACGCGCCTGGCCCAACTTTTCATCCACCTCATCTAACCTTGCCTCCTCCCCAAACGCTATGGTCCAGTTTAGTATCTTTGTGATCTCATTGAGGCGTTCGTCCCCAAGAGATGGTAATAACTCCTGCGGGTCGATCAAGCGTTCAAGAGCGTTCTCGGCCTACAACATTTACCAAGTCAGCTTTCGACAAGCAACGTCCGATTTATTCATTGACCCACATAAACTCGCAGTTCCTTTGATCGCTTTAATGCAGACTCGGTCCAAGTTATTGTGTCAATCCACCCGTGGTCTCGATCTGTAAGAAGGACACAGGCCTTGATCGCGAGACTATGTAAAGTACCCCTACATCATCTCGTTCAACTTTCCCCCCGTTAATCTCTCCAAAGTTATAATACTGACCCAGATTCATCTTGCACTGTCATAGTCAAACCGTTATCCTGTTGCGTCTCCACCACTATCGTGATGTTCGATCCCGGACTGAGATACGGAAGCTCAAATTCATCAAGAAAGCAGTTGTCACGGACCAACCTGCGTTCGCCTTCAAATAACCTGATTTTAGTGGGTTGAGTATCCGGAACTACGAAAATGTGAGATCCGTGATTTGGGAGTACGGTGATTCGAGGCATTACGACTTCGAACAGTCCGCCTGTCAATGCAAACAGAGACCGATCAGCTAACCGTCGCAGCGCAGGAGGAATGCGTACCACTGGTCTCAATCCCGATCGCAAGAGGAAGATTAACCCAAGGATGCCATTCCAATTCGATATCACGGGACTCGCTTATCCAGGCCCCTAAAATGGCTGCGCCTCTAGCGGCAGCTTCGGCGGGTGAGCCTTGTGTAAGTGCAAAGGGGTCTTTGTTGAAGAACGATTTCATTGGGGCATGTAGATGTGGAAGGGCGTCCGAGGCGCCGGTTAGTACGAACTGGACTTAGCGGTCAGTTCTGCGACCCTGAAAGAGTGGAAGGGCTAACTTGCATGTTTAACGGATGATACGTCGAGTTCAGTCGATATAAGAGCGCGTTTTATCTCTGCCATGGAGTTGTCAACCAAGTCCTGGGCTATGAGGCTGAACTCCACGCTGGAGAGAGTGCGCAGATCTAAATAGGTATCCACAGGAAAAATCTTATAGTTCCCCGACAACACGTTCTTAAGGGAGTCCAACGCTTGAGCTATCGATGACCATCCGAAAGCCCAACTACCCCACTCCGTATCATTAACTCGCCATTTAGCCATCCGCTCCGCGAACACATTCCCTCCCAATGCCCGGGTTTCTGCCGCATACAACACCTCAAACTCGCCATCATCAACATTGAGAACAGACACAGTTAACGCTTCCTCGCCCAAATCCACCACCACAATGTTAAACTCTCTAAACGTATGGGTAAATCCATAAGCCGTAGCTGTCGCCTCTGGCGCAGATAAGAAACGCAGCAAGTGGAGTCCGGCGAGGGATGCTGCATTTCTTAGAGCGCCTCGTTGAGTCTCGGGAGTGTTAGGAGGAATTACCAGAATGGCGTGGGTTACGTTTTCGCCCAGTTGGGCGGATGCGAGGGTCTTGATTTGTTGAAACGTGTGAGCTTCAGGGGGCTAAGTTGTTTGGTGAGTTGTGAGTTTAGGTGACGAGTGAATCGAAGCTGGTGGGCTTACCCAGCGCTTTAGGAAGTTGAACGACCGGATGGTTGTTGGTGAGGGTATTTCAGAGCTACCACGTTCGCTCTTAACCATTTGGTGGTTCCAGTCACTGGAAAAGGCCACTCTTGAAGACGAGGAACTATAAGATTATCAGCCACTGCTCATTTCATTAAACGAGGAAGGATGCGACTTGCCCAAGCTGAATACCAATCACTGGACCATAACTTTGATCAACCGCTTCGTAAGGCTTTTCTACAACCAGAGGTGTAGTACGAGAGCACAAGACGATTCCAAGTGTGAGAATTGCTATCGCAAAGGCGATGAATGCGGTACGCCGGCTTAGAATACCTCGCCGCGTCGTGTTCGGAATGGACAACCGTAACATGGGCATGGCGTATTGTATCTCCCCAAGTAAGGTGTGAGATAGCCTATTTCTACGTTGAATTCTGATGGACGAAGACACAATCATCGTGTTATCGACGTGTAAGCAACGTGCTGCGACGCAGAGCGCTAATGCGGTGTCTAAGCTGACATTCCAATTTGATCCAATTTATGACATTTAGAAATTTATTGTCAAATTTGGCCAATAAATAGCAAGTGCGAAGCACCACGGTTAAAGCCGTCGCAAGCCAACTCACCCGCGAAGTACCATAAACGGATCTTGGGTGGGGTTGTAGACCTAGCGCATTTGTCTTACATGTTTTGGACCCGGGAGATCGAAGACATTCCTATTAGAGACTTGTAACTTTATAATTAGTAGATGCGCTATGTCCTGCCTGTAGTTCTTATGTCGCAATTTTCCCGCGGCCGGTGGCCGTGTCTTTGAAGAACATTCTGGTTTGATCAAGAATGGACTACGAGGGCGGTATTTAATTCCATACGTGAAAAAGCTACTAAAAAGATAATGTATGCAGTGTTCTACTCAGTGCTGCTTATCCCCTTCGGCGTCGGACTGGACGGCCATACGATCGACAAGGCGCGATGTATTTCCTCAATAAGAACCCAGATAACCCACTGTACGTGAGATTCTGATGGGTGGTGCACGGTCGTCAACGTAGAAGGAACGTGTCGCCCCAATACGGTATCCGAGCGGACCGCTCGTCCTAATCTGGCTGACATCATGCGCTCGTTTATTGCGTTGTTTACAGATTTAGTCAGTGGCTATGTTTCACGAGCGTAAATTTACATAGCTGAAACGCTTGCAGAGTCTAAACGGGCAAGTACTCAGTTGAGTACTGCTCCTGGCCGTGATTGAACCGACAGACGCCGGGCGGGAAACACAGCACATGCACCGAATGTATACGGTAAGCAGCGCACGTGACCTTCCATCAACTTCGCGTCTGATTTCGGACGCACGTTGTGCAAGACTGTGACCACGATTGGCCGCACAACTCGACGATGCAAAAGACCATGCGTTCGACCAGGGACGAAATTATGTATTTGCTTGGCATGTCTGGGGCTGCGTTCGACATCATTATGGCTTCATGGGTTCTGGTCGTTTGTCATGGATCCTAGTCTCTCGTATAAGAGGCCCCACATAATCTCGGTTGAGAAGTATCGACTCTTTTTTCGCTGAGATGTGGTCGACGTACTTGCTTGGTTCGAGTGTTGTTTTGGGCTCTGCGAGTGTGGCTTGCGCCGCACACAATGTGCGACAGGCGACTACCACGACATTGTCTAGCGTTTCGACGACACCCATTGGCACCGCTTCGTCGTCTTCTACTACGAGCGTAGCGAGCACTCTCCCTGTCACTTCAATTATTTCTTCTGTCACGGCTACTCCTTCGTCGACTTGCCCGAATGTTCCGGCCCTGCAAACTGCATGGGCATACGTTGCGCCTCCCCGGAACGCCAAACTCGATTTTGGCCCGCCCAATGTACGCCTGTTGGTCAAGTTATCATGTGTATTTTACTTAGCAACGGGATTTCTAGGTCCCTCAAGGCAAGGCTTCCAACGGCCAACCGAAGCCCGGAGGAAAGAAAGGCCCGAAAACGATCAAAAACTTCATTCTTACCATCCCTGACGGCTTCGGGTAAGTCTTGGCATCTGAGACCCTATTATAGAACGGATATCTTATTTTCGTTTATTTATTTAGACCCGCCTCGGAAGTGTTCGCTCGCGACTTTGTCCAATGGAACAACACGCAGACTGGATGGAACCGTCAGGTTAGTCAAATTTAGCTTGTCACCCGTGTCTAAACTGACTAGAAGCGTGGTTTTTTTGATTACAGCTCGGCTCTGACACGATCCAAATCGGCTCTATCCGCACGCGCTCCTCCGACTCATACGTCACCGACTCCGCCGCCTCCGCCACAGCCTATTCCTGCGGTATCAAGACCTACAACGGCGCCATTGGGATTGACGAGGATGGCAACCCGTGCGGAACCGTGCTCGAAGCTGCCAAGCGTGCGGGGTACAAGACTGGATTGGTGGTGACGAGTCGGATTACGCATGCGACCCCGGCGAGCTTCGCGTCGCATATTTATGATCGGGACCAGGAGGATAAGATTGCTGAGCAGTTGATTGGGGATCAGCCTCTAGGAGCGGTTGCGGATTTAATGCTTGGCGGAGGGCTTGCTTTCTTCTGGTGCGTACTTAACTTTTCATCATGTGCGACTTATATTGAGTATGATTATAATTATGCTTGTAGGCCGAACACGACTACTGGATCGTCTCGCAAAGACTCGCGCGACCTGATCGCCGAGGCGAAGAAAGCGGGCTACAACGCGTTCACGAACCGTGCTGGGTTCGACGCGCTCGGAGCGGGCAAGACTGCCAAGCTGCCGTACCTCGGGGTGTTCACTCCAGGACATATGTCGTACGAGGTGGATCGGGATCCGAAATTGGAGCCGAGCTTGTTGGAGATGACGAAGACTGCGTTGGAGAGCTTGAAGAGGGCGACGAAGGGGAGCAGCAAGGGATTCTTTATCGTACGTGTGTTCGAACTGGGTTTTGAGCGTGGCGAACTGACTAGGTTTTGTTTTCGGGCACTAGATGGTCGAGGCCTCGGTGAGCACCGGTCCTGCTCGTGCTTCGTGCGAGACCTAATCTTTTACCTGTAGCGCATCGACCACGCCGGTCACTCCAACGACCTCGTTGGCCACCTCCACGAAATTATCATGTATAACGAGGTCGTCGACTACCTCAAGACCTGGGTCGACGCCAACGACGACACTGTTCTTATCGGTACTGCTGACCACGAGTGTTCTGGGCTCACCCTTGGTGGGATTGTCACCACTGGCGAGTATCAGTTTAACCCTGCGCCGCTCGCGGGTGGGAAGCACTCGTCTAGTTATCTGGCGGCGCAGTGGGCAAAGTATAATGGGAGTGACCCGGATGGCTACTTGAATGGGCTTTTCCAGCAGTATGGAATTAACGATGCCAAGTGAGTGAAATTGTTTTACTTTAGAATGGGTTATTGACGAGATATGTCAGCTCCACCGAGATCTCTGTTGCGAAGGACCACAAGTCCAGCGCCTCGTTCAACGATATTCACTTCGGGCAATCCTTGACGCGTCGTGCGATGGTCAAGTTCGCCACTGTATGTCTTTCGTCAAAATGTGATTTCAGGCATACTTATAGTTTCCTTTTAGCTCGGACATACTGCAGTTGGTGAGTGCATCGATTGTTTTATTGCGCTTTTATATCTAATTTAGTACATTGTTAGACGTCAACTTGATCGGTTATGGACCTAACGCTCAGCTTCTGGCCGGGAACCACGACAACACCGAGGTCGGCCTATTCATCAACGACCAACTCGGACTCGACCTCCCAGCCGTCACCAAGCTCCTCAACGACAAGAAGAACGAAAACTGGCTCGTGAACAAGGTCGGGCGGGACAAGGTCGAGGTACGTAATCTTTCCTCTAATTCTCAAACCGTAGCACGAGTTCTGATCTTAACTTGCAGAACGGCGTCAAGTCGGGAGTTACGAAGAGGAACTTGGCTCACCAGCATAACTAAGCGATCGTCGGTGGGATGGTTTGGACTGCGTTGAGACTCTAGCTTTTGGGTTTTCTTTCAATTCGACTGATGTTTGTTTAAATAGCTACTTTTGTTGAATGAGACACTGTTTCGCGAATTTCATTTCCTTAAAGTCTTACACCAGAAAACATCGTTTTCCTCTCGCAGTCACTAGACATACGAGAATGAGTCGCTTTTACTTGGTTCCTTCCCTGGTTCCAAGCCTCGAGGTGCAATTTGGTTGGTGCGTAGCGGGGCGCAAATTGGCCAAGTGGTCCTGTTTGGCTGTGACGGGGCGAACCAAGCAAAAATCGTACCCAGAGGCCTGGTCCATTTCAGCATCCAAGGCGGGATCTTCCAAGACATTGCCACTCAACTAGCTTACTGAATTATCTGGTACCTTACAAAGTGCATGTGGACCAGACATCTCAGCGAGTTCCGTAATACGCAGAGAGCGAATACATAGGGGTAGAAGCTTCGAATAAGCAGACAAAAACTTGGATGCATAAAGCAAGCCCTTACCTGGGCTTGCATATGGCTTTGGGGGTCTAGGGGGATAATCAGGGCGTATGGTGTGGCGAGGCGCCTACGATTTATTGCGTCTTAGACGTTTGTGAACGAGTCCAAGTGTTCGGAGATCGCCGGCCGCACATCGATCCGAACGATGATATCTGTCCGTAGTTCTACGGCATAATTCAAACACTCGAGCTTATACTCAAGCTTATATTGAGGGAATTGTCTTTGACTGATTCCTCAGTTTGGCTTATTGCCCACAAGCACCAAGGGAAATACCCAAACAGTATTGCATGCCAATCGATAGGTGTTCTCAGCCTTAGTTGTAGAACCTGGGTGATCGTCCACTAGGAATGCCAAGTACACGAGGCTGACATTTGAGGATATTTCCGAGGGCAATACGACACTCGTACCGAATATGTGCGAAGCCAATGGCTTTTGCCCCTGTGATACCGCCTTCGAGGCTGCGGAGACCCCTATTCTTTCAATGATGCCGTGATATCATTTTGGGGTACACTCAAAACAAACCCGAGTCCCTTTCCCATGATGTCCGGCACCGAAAAAGAAACCCGGAGGGCATGCGACAAAATCATAAATGACTTCAATCAAATTTGAAGCGATCGATATGGAACGTTCTCATTCACTACCTACACAAATAAAGGCTGGGAAATTTCAGCAATGTATATTGTTTATGGACTGTCCCTTCTTCGATACGGCCTATCTCAAAGTTCATTGCGCATTCACTGGCTTGTACGTAGCTTCTATATTACCGTTCGGTCTTAAAACTTCCACCCTTGCTTACCCGTCCCACAGTGCCTGTCTTACCGCCATGGCAGCGAACGCGGGCTGGGAGCGATTGAAATATAGCTTTGCCGAATACATCCCTGGCTATGGAACTTATTATTCAATCCAACGTTCTAAGATTGGCCAGCAGGTTGGGGACGACAAAATGCATTGGGCGAGTGCAGTGAATGCTATCCAAGGAACAGTGAGTGCGCTAATAGCTATTTGTGAGATATGCCCACACTAAACTTCTGACGTAAAGGTCCGAGATATCATCCTACATTTCAAGCATGCAGAGCCAATATCTGTCGTCGTTATTCATGCCATAGCCGAGTCTTTCTCGGACAATTGGGTTGACCTCATGACAGACAATACTCGCATCGATACCAATTACCAGCTCAAGGGCCAGCCTCCACGAGGCAAAGACCATACCAATGTGCTAATCACTGGCAAAACCAAAGAGGATACCGATCAGGTGCTCGAACACAAATTGAACCATCCAAAATTCCTTTCTGCACTTCGTCTTCACAAGGCGGTCTACTTGGGGAAGCTTAAATTCGACACATACTCCACGAACGAAAACTTTTTTCTTGTATTTCCTGAAGGCCTTTGTGAGGGAGGGGCCTGTTATGCACTTTCTACATTTACTTTCGATGCAGGAGGCGCTCAAAACCGGCCGATCACCAGCATATCTCCTCGAATTCGCAAGATTGGTTCTCTCAAGTTCGAAATCAAATCAGATGGCTCCACTCCTGAGTATTATTGGTTTGCTGGAACTGTCTTGAATCAGGGTCAGAAAATAGATCTAGAGATGCGTTCACCAAAAGAATGGATAACCACTATTCATCTTGAGAGGCAGTACGCTAGTATCACCTGAGGAAATTTTCATGTCATGTTTTGGTTTACGTAGGCAATGAAATCACTGTTTTGGCTGGATAAAATGATTACTGCGAATGCATTGTGAAGTCCCAGCCAGATTCCTTTCTCCAAATTCATTGCTAAGCCTATACGTTAAATATCATGTTCTTACATGCTATGAAGATGTTTAAAAGGCTTATTAACTTCCCCAAAATATTGCCGGTGATAAAACGGATCATGTAGAGAGGTGGTGGAGATGAGGCGGGCATGGTGGTGGTGGGAGTGTGCCGATAATATGGTAGTGCTCGTCCCTTGTGGCAGTGTCGATTGTCCCTATCTGTGTGGCAGTGTCGACGGGTTGTGTATCCTTGGCTGATTGCCATCACCCGCTTGCCCCCATCCTTGACACCCGCTTTATCTCCAGACTTCTCTCTCCTAGAGTACTGCAATAAGTTGCCTCCTGTTCCTTAGTCATCTTTCTTATTTCAGCGGTCTCCTCTGCTCATTTGAGCCTCCAAAACAATCTTAGCGCTTGTTCATGGCACCTCTACTGCAGTGGGGTGTAGGTGGCTCGGTCTACTCAATCGCATTATCAAAAGATGGTACGCGCGTGGCATCTGGCTCAGAGGACATTCCAGTTCGCATCTGGGATGTGCATACTGGCACTCTTGTTTTAAGTCTACCGGCAGGACACACCGACGCCGTTCGATCCGTAGCCTGGTCTCATGACAGCACTCGCTTAGTCTCTGGTTCTAACGACAATACCATTCGTGTCTGGGATACACGCACCGGTACTCCCGTAGGCCAGCCTCTCAAAGGACACACCAGCTGGGTTGGGTCGGTAGCGTTCTCACCCGACAACACCCGTATTGTCTCTGGCTCGTTCGACCGAACCATCCGGATCTGGGACGCTCATACTGGTGCTCCGATAGGGGAGCCTCTCAGTGGACATACCGAGTCGGTCTACTCGGTGGTGTTTTCGCCAGACAATACCCGCATCGCTTCCGGCTCGTATGACAGTACGATTCGCATCTGGGATGCGCACACTGGCGCGCCTATGGTTGAATCGCTCAAGGAACATACCGGCCCAGTCTTGTCGGTGGCATACTCGTCTGACAACGCCCATATAGTCTCCGGCTCAAAGGACTGCACCATCCGCATCTGGGACGCGCGTACTGGCGTTCCGATAGGCGAACCTCTGAGGGGGCACACCAAATGGGTCTGGTCGGTGGCGTTCTCGCATGGCAGCACCCATATCGTCTCCGGATCAGATGACCATACCATCCGCATCTGGGATGCACGAACCGGTGCTCTCGTCGGCAGGCCTCTCAAAACATATATAGGCAGGGTCAACACAGTAGCATTCTTACCTGATAACACCCGTATAGTCTCTGCTTCGGATGATGGCACTATAGACGTATGGGAAACGCCGTCATTCGACATGGTGACTAAGGATATGGTAAGTGCTTTTGTTTTATATCCTACTGGCTCGCGCTCATTTCATGACGGCACACTAGTCTGCGCAAGAGATGTTTGATTCTCTGGTCAAGCATGGATGCACAGATCTCTCATCTTCTGTAGATGCCGGTCGGTACTCCAGCTCGCCCATTGCTTCTGGTGGGTTTGGTGATGTGTGGCAGGCATGGATGAGAAACGGGGTGTTAGTTGCGGTTAAGTGTTTCCGGCAGCATGTACTCCAAGGTGATCCAAAAGCCATGAAGGTACGCACATGTCTTCTATTTGAGTTATAGAATTGATGCAAACAGAACGATAGCATACGACCCGTGAGATATACAATTGGTCGAAGTTGCGGCACGAAAACATTCATGAGCTACTCGGCATAGTCATATTTCGAGATCGACTAGGCATGGTCTCCCTTTGGATGCCTAACGGAAACCTGCAGCAGTATATTCAGAAAAATCCTAGCGTCGAGCGATATCCTTTGGTATGTGTTAATCACTCTGCCTGAGTTCGTCTGAGTATACTGAAGAATCCACAGTGCCTACAAGTAACGAAAGGTATGGAATATATGCACGAGGAGGGAATGGTGAGTCTCCGGCACGCATAAGGCTCTTGATAATTTGTATTAACATGGCAACAAAAGGTTCATGGGGACCTCAAGGCTGTAAGCTCGTCATAATCTGTGTATCTCGTAGCTTTTGTTTGACCGTCATTATGGTAGGTCAACATTCTTGTGTCAGCCGATGGTATAGCCAAGATCAGCGACTTTGACTATTCTATTCTGTCGGAGAGCACACTCCAATTCTCGGAGACGTCCAAAAAAAGTGGAGGGACAATTCGATGGATGGTACGTTGGCTAGATTGTTCAGTGGGTTTAGCTCACATAAAACCGAGGCCCCGGAGCTGCTCCTGGGAGAAGAAGACGGCAGCCCTTATGCTGCGCGCAGTAAAAATACCGACGTATATGCCCTTGGAATGGTAAGTCGCCATATTGATGTAAGACAGCTCATTTGTTAACTTGACCATTTTAGACCATGCTTGTGAGCTCAATCTTAGGTGATTTGAGACCAACCTAGGGTCTAATGGTTGATAGGAAATCATATCGGGCAACTTGCCGTACCATCACTATCAGCGCGACGTATCCATTACTCGAGCGCTAGATAGAAAAGAGTTGCCGAAACGCCCAGAGCAGCTGTCGGGCCCCGACGAGCGGTCAAATTATATGTGGGCGCTTCTGCTCGAATGTTGGGACCACGATGCGTCTGCTCGACCAGAGGCATCATCCATACTGGCGTCGGTGAGGCATTATTTATGATTGGACCCCCTTATGCCTGATATTTCGGCCATGACTCAGCTGCAGAGCTTTACTATCTAAAGAAACCCGGATTTCGACAGTTAAATAAATATTAATAAGGTCAACGGTCGTATTACGTATACCCGACATGCCTTGGAATTCCCCTTGTGATTTATCAAATGAATGTTACGAGTATTGTTTGGTACCGGATTCTATTACTGTGTTCAGATTCATATAAAACCTCTGTTTTTTCCCTTCATGTTTGACCTAAAACGTAGGACAGTTGGCAAAGTACCACCACGTCCATGAAGGCATTCCGCCGGGAGATGCATAGGGCATGGAATGGGCAGCCCAAACCTGAAGGATTGAAACCGACCAAGACAATCAAGGACTCTATTCCAACAATTATTGCTGGTTTTGGGTGAGCGTTGTTTCACTCGTTGATCGCCATGTTCCAAAACTTACGGGAACTTAGGCTGAGGTGTTCGCTCGTGATTCGTTCAGTGGAGCAATATGGTTATGGGCTGGAACCGACAGGTGAGCTCGACACTCGCTTCTATAAACGTTAAAAAACACCTCGACTGGTATTCAAAGCTCGGTTCGGACAAAGTCCAAAACAATTCAATCCGGACTCGCTCGACGGACTCATATACGACCGATTCGTCCGCTTCTGCTACAGCCTTCTTTTGCGCCATCAACTCTTAGATGGTGTAGCCGGAGTATACGCCGATGGAACCTCATGTGCGACCGTACTTGAAGCGGGCAAGCGAGCTGGCTATACGAGGTATGGTCGTGACGAGCCGAATCCCATGCTACCCCCACGAATTTTGCGTCTTATAGCGAGACGATGCCAAAAATTGGACAGAATTCAAGGAACAACCAAATCGCAGAGGAAAGGAGGGCCCTGAGACGATCAATCGATTCATTTTGGCCACCCATGACGGCTTCAGGTAAAACTTGGCGCCTGGTACTTTGTTGTAAATAATTGCATCGCCATATGACTCAAATAAGATCATCAAGTACGTCTGAACTGATTGAGGCGAGATAATTTATCGTGGTTACCGTAAGCTCCATCCGCATGCGCTTCTCGGAATTGTAAGTTAGACTCTGCCATGTTTGCTACAGCTTATTCTTGTGGCATCAAGGCCTTCAACGCCGCAATCAAAATTAAGTAACGAAAATAACCGGACAATCCCTTTGAACACTCGGATCAATGCTGTTTGAAAACCTTGTTGGCACTGTCAAGGAATGATCGTTTCTAACGGCTGATTCTGCGCATATACTCCGATGTATTCCACTGAATTGTAAATTATTGCCTTGGCTTGCACAAAAGCGCGACGCCGAGCGCCCCCTGTGATAACTTAGCTTCAATGTATTCCGTTACTCCCTCGCGTTAGTACTGCACCGGCGCACGGCAAATCTTCCATTGCACCGAGACTAGTGTGGATGGGGAGTGCCCCGGTTGAATCTTCGGTTACTTACAGTAGTACTAGATTCTTGAAATCGAGGTCAACAGGCGGCTTTCAACTCGCGAAAGTGGCTGTGAGTTTCGGGTAAATACAAATTCAGAATCTCAACCCTCACCACACCCCGGTCAAACCCTCACCTATCTTGTCTCAATTTTTGTACTGTACCTCCTCGTCTCCGCGTAGGGTCGCACCATAGGGCGTAGCCCCAACACGACCAAAAAAAAACTTGATCCAAAAAAAAGGAAAAAAAAACCCCTCACCACGATGTTGTCACCCAGGGTTAAATACATATTAAGCAGCTCACTATATGAAGACAATCGCGCATATATCCACTAACCTGTGTTCATTCTCTATCTAATTTATATCTCTGTTGTCTACTAAGCATTGAAATTAGAAATAGTTATATCATTTTCGATTTTACTGCGGTGAGATGCCCAGATATGTATAACCTAATTTGTCAATATGTCAACTCTGTATTGTCGCTCGTGAAAACCAGAGCCGGGCTATGAGAACTATTCAAGAATTAGCCGTTTCTATCTTAAAAGTGGGTCTATTCCAACTTCGGTTGTGGAAGGTCAACGTATCGGCACCGGGGACGCAGAACCATGCTGCGCAACCCCCAATCAAGCCCCAAGATCATACCCTAATCCAACAGCACCACAGATGGACTAAATCCCATGCTGCGCTCGGGCTGATACACTGCATAATCTCACTTATTAAGCCGTAGATCAGTCGGGCACAGCGCCAAGCCCCAGCAGCCAGGCACTTTGTTTACTTTCTGAGTAACTAGTGCGACACATGACTTCAACATTGAGTAAGATCCTTGAAAACGTGTTTGTAGGTTGCACGAGTTAGTACGAACTTGGCTCAAGAAGCACATCAATACCCTCTGTTAGGCCAGATGAAGAGTCAGCCAAGCCTGTAATTGTTGTGAGTAAGCAATGTGTAGGCGCAGTAGACGCAGTGATGGATCAAGTAAAATGACTCCGTGGTGATCTAGTCGATAAACGACCGGGACTATATGAACCAAGCAGATTTCTCGATTGACCTTCACTCCTTATTACCTGGCATTCACCCACTACTTACCTCTTCGTACTAAACAACATGGTCTCAGTTAAGGTCTATGGGGTATGTTGACTATAATGCGTCCTTTTTTGTCAATATTGCTAACCCGTCTTATTGGTTTGGTAGATTACCATGTCACCTTGTACGCAACGTGTCATCTTAGTTTGCAAGGAGCTTGGAATCAACTACGAGCTCATTACGGTCGACTTGGCTCAAGGCGAGCATCTATCACCAGAATTCATTGAAACTAAGCAACCGTTTGGAGCGGTCCCAGTCCTGATTGTAGGTTCTTTCGTCTTCCGTAGATACCAGGCACTAACTACACTCGTGGCTGGGCAGGACGAAGATGGAACTCAACTCTTCGAGTCACGCGCAATTTGCCGCTACCTCACCGTCAAATATGGAATAGACTCTGGCCTAATCCCAAGTCAAAGTGACGTAAAGGCATATGGGCTCTTCGAGCAGGCGGCTAGCATCGAGTACTCGTCGTTCGATCCGGCTGCGAGCGGACTGACATTCGAGCGTCACTTTAGCAAGTATGAGATTCTGTCAATGAATCCCCCCTATAATCACTAACTCAAAGCGCTCATAGGGTATTTGGATTGGAGTCCAACGATGCCATTGCTGAGAAGCACATCGTCACTCTCAAGGCATCGATGGACGGTTACGAACGTATCCTATCGAAACAGAAGTATCTCGCTGGCGATGTGAGTTAGGCTCAAGTTCCAACTTGGATACTATACTAATTTCTTTATAACCAGAAATTCACGCTCGCAGATTTGTTCCACCTGCCTTTTAGCGCATACGTTCAACAGTTTGCGCCGGAGGCCATGACTTCCAAGCCACATCTGAAAACATGGTGGGACGACATCACTGCACGTTCGTCTTGGAAGTCACTGAATTAGACTGTTAATCGTGTATGCTACTCGTTGCAATACTGAATCATTAGCAAGATATTTGAGTCTTTTTGTGTCTAACTAAACTTGCGTATTTGGCCGAGATTTTACGATAACGAAGAGCGCATTTGAAACCCGAATGCTGATGTAGGGGATGAGTTGAAGTGGGCACTGTCTTGATATACAACTTAGTTTCATGCGCTGACTGTGTACTCCTTTAGCACTATCCTGGTCCCTCGGCTACTAACCGAAGGCGAGGCTCCCGTCATTAATACCATGCATGGTCCGACGGATTATGAGAGTAACCGAGAGCTTCGAGCAGGGTATAGATTTGCAAGCAAAAAACACGAGGGAAAGGGTAGCTGAGCGTCAAAGTTGTCTGGATAGTGATTTTAGGATGACTGCAGTAGTTGAGTAGTAGAATTGCTGAGTGGCAATCTCCTAAGCAAAACATGTCCAGGGTTCAAATGGCGTCCGGCTAGAAGAGCTCACCAAGATGATCGACTGGATCTCGGCGTCTGGGTCCAACAACTTTACGAAGTGGATAACAAGATGGGAGAAGTTAACACTATCGTGAAGAGCGGGGCCAACAGACTGTCTGCACACAAATCGAAAGCGAACACAACGCTTTGATGTAATCGAACGGTTGGCCCGGGAATAACGATAGACAGGCACCTAGCGCTCTCGGAATACAATATAACTTGGACCATACGGACTTGTTGTTTCGCTACTGTTTGTCGGCAAAAGAAACAGCGGGCTGATTATATCGGCTGTGAAACTAAGGGTGGGTACTTTCGGCAACAGTGCATGTTGAGGGTCTCACGTGCGTGCGTTACATAAGGATACAATAACATCGGGACTGAGACCCTGGAAGAATAGGCCCTAAATTTACCTCGACGCTCGCCTCAAACAAGATTTCCTTTGAACAACAGTAAGAAGAAACCAATGCTCAAGGGTCACTACTCACATTATTTGTAGGTTTTGGACATGTATATGGACGCCTTCCACCAGTGGAAGGCTCTACACGATCATTATCTCAAGTCAACCAAAGATTATCTCGCTGCTTGTCTCGCTCTTGAAACAACACTTTCTACCCCACTCAATCTGCACTCGAGTCGCTCCGAGCTTGAATCCTCGCTGTTACTCGTCAATGAAGAACTGCCAGCTATTTCTGCTGGTGGCAAGCAACTGCAAGAGGCCGCAAGCTGTCTATCTCGGCTCCGCAACCGCTCGACTACACTTGCACCAATCAATCTGCTCCCTACCGAGCTTCTCTCTAGTATCTTCTGTACGATCAACGATCTCGATACACTCTGTCTCCTCGGTGTTCGTGACAACAAGCCATTTCGAGCAACGTCTCTCGACTCAATCACAAGTGTTCGTTCTTCCTGGCGCCAGATAGCAATTACGACGCCGGAGCTTTGGTCTCACGTGGACATTGTTGGAGCTGGCTATTGGAAGAAAAGGACCATGGCTCGAGCCCAAAGGCGAATCCGGCGTGTGTCATCCGCCCCTCTCACGATGCACATTCAGGATACATTGGGAATCAGCGCTGGCCTTAGCGATGCAGATATATCATATGTTGTGGCTTTGGTGGCCCCACACATGGAGAAGTTACAGACGCTGAGCGTTAGTCTGGATTCTCCTGATTGGCGGCTGGCGGTCGATGTCCTGCGTTGTCTCGTGGTCGGACCTAGCATCCCTCGCGCACTCCTAGCCTTGGACATAAGTAACCGACAAGGGAGGTACACCGAAACTCCAATTGATGTGCTCTCTACATGTCCATCTCAGAGCCAATTCCTAGCACTAGCTTCCGTCCACTTCCTGACGCTGCGATCCACGTACATCAGCTGGGATAGTGCGGTCTATTTCGATCTCGTGGACCTAAACATCGAGGGTCTTTCCAAACGAGTATGGCCGACAATGGAACAAATCACGTCTGTTCTGTCCTCTAGTCCCAGGCTTCGACGACTTAGGCTGAGGAAATTGGGGATTGTTTGGGACGAGTCGTCTGGCGTTCTGAATCGCGTATTTCTGGGCGAACTGGAAGAACTAAACCTTTTGGACCTGTCTGAAGGATTATGTTGGATACTGGGGCCTATGACCGTGGGGCCCAAGCTATCAAGTGCGAGCATTGAGTTGCATAGTACTTTGGACGAACTCGCTGTTCGCTTCTTTTTCCTCCGGTCGCCTGTCGTCACATTATACGTCAAAGACGATCGTTTTGTCTTCGGAGAAAGGCAACGAGCCCTAAGACTCTTCGAGTCACTTCCTCGCCTCCAGCATCTTGCTCTAGAGCTGCACGATATATCTTATAAAACTTTGGCTGCACACCTCGAGTCATGGCCGCAACTCCACACACTGCACATTGTGAGATCCGTCGTGGATTCGTTCCCTGTCCCACCAACCTTTAACTCGAATCGAAATCTGCGTTTACTTGCCATGTGGGAGTGTTGCGTGGAACGTTGTCAACCATGGATGGATCGCAGTCAGTTACGATTGTCTGAGATTGTGTCTCAGCTCCGAGAAGTGGTCCCGAAGGTTACACGCAACAAGGAGCGGGAGGAATGTCCAGCCCATCATTGGCCAGGGGCTATGTAGCTTGGTGGCGTTTTGACAATATAAGTGTAGATAGTTCAATTCGAGCTTGTGCCTTTTAGATAATATGCTGGCACATCAACGAACTGTGTACTCCGAAGATTTTTGTTATTCACTTCTCACTTTTTCCCGGGATGGGCGTGCCGCTTCTGCGAGCACCGGCGTTACGTAGGCATCACATAATCCACCAAACCGTCTTGGGCTCGTTTCGAGCCTCGTCCCAAGCTACTCTCCATTTTTTGTCTAACTCCTTGAGCCCACTTTTGAGAAATACTCAAATGTATAAGGATGACTTTCGTCAGTGGAAGAACCTCCACAACCAACTCCTTAGTTTGATCCAAGACTACATCACTGCCTGCTCCACTCTCGAGAAAGCATTCTCTTGCCCGCCTAGGTCAACGTCGGACAGAACCGACTTGGAAGATCTACTAATACTTGTCGACGAAGAACTTTTAGACGTGTCTACGAATGGTACGCCGCTACGAGAAGCGTTCACTTGTCTCACTCGACTCCGAAACCGCTCGACAAAACTCGTGCCAATCAGCGTTCTCCCTCCCGAGATCCTTTCCAGCATTTTCCTCACGGTCCGAAACACAGACGCATCCTGCCTTTCTGGTTTGCATAACAACGAACCACGTCCGGCAGCTTCCTTCGATGCCATCATGGGCGTCAGCTCTTCATGGCGCCTAACAGCTATCCGAACACCTCAACTATGGTCTCACATTGACCTTGTCGCAACTGGATACTGGAAGAATAGAACTTTTGCCCGCGCTCGCCTTTGGCTGGAACGTGTATCCAACGCTCCCCTCGTAATGCACATCCAAGACGTTTCTAAGACGGTCGGTGCTCATCCGACCGACACAGATGTGTCGGATACTGCATCCTTGGTTGCTGCACACTTGGGACAATTGCGCAATTTGACTGTCAACATGTATGTTTCCGATAGACGTCTTGCACGTTCGATTCTACACCACATATTGGCCGATTCTAGGTCCACGAGCATACTAGCAGCAATACGCATAAACGTCTCAAAAGGCGCCCAAAGCTCAGATCCATTCAACATATTTCCCACATCACCGTCACCAAATCAGCTCCAAGTACTAACTTCTTTACGCCTCCTCAAGTTAGCCAGTGTGCACATAGACTGGGCAAGTGGTCTCTATTCTTGTCTTACCGAGCTAGATCTCCGCGATCTTCCCGAGCACACCTGGCCAACAACAAAACAGATGGCAACAGTCTTGTCTTCAAGTCCCAGACTTTGTCGACTGAGGCTATCAGACCTAGGAATCGTGACTGGTGAATCGTACAACCCCCCGGCGCCAATTATCTTAGACGAACTCCGTGATCTAAACCTCCTAAAACTAAGTGCTGGGCTGGTTCATTTCTTAACTCTGATATCTGCTTGTCCGAAACTATCAAGCGCAAGCATTTCGCTGGGAGATTCAATAGGGGAAGGCCGTGCAATTCGTTCATTTTTCCACCAATCCCCTATTGTGACGTTATACGTCCAAGATTTACGCATCACCCAAGGAACGCAACTTGCACCGCTCGTAGGGAGTTTACTTCATCTGAAATCCCTTGTGTTGGGGGAGGCATCGGTAAATTTTGAGCTTCTAGCGAGAGACATGAATTTTTGGCCTCGATTAGAGATGATGTACTTGCTGAAGTGCGAGATCGCCTCAAATTATGTCCCGCCGGCTTCAAGCTCAAACTTGCGTTCGCTTGTCATGTGGGATTGTGGTCCCGAATTTGGAGATGAATCCGACGAGGACATGTTGGATGGAGAAGACGCGGGCGATAGAGATGCGCAGGTAATGGTGCAATTAACTTATGAGCTTCGGACTTTTGTCCCAAAAGTCAAGTTACTGCGGAAGGGGCAGAAAAATCCAGTGGCTGCTTGGTTTGTGTCTCGTTGATCTGCACTTGTGTATATTCACCAATGCTTAATCTTACCTGGGGATGTGGGGCCAGCACAGATATTTTCTTGTAAACCCTAATGAAAGCATTGAAATTAAACCGAGGTGTGACGAATTCACGCATGTCCTCCAATATTGGTTACGGTATATATCTCATTGATTTTATTCGTCGTTCGGGATTTGGATTGCGTTACACAGGCATTGATCGGGCCAGGTCCCTAATTTGTACCTTTCTTTCTATGGTGCGTTGAGCGGAGATAGAATGATGCCAAGTCGGCATAGTATTGAGGATGATACAAGAACTTCTCGACACTCAGTGCTCCTTAGCTAGTAAGGCAGTGGAATGGATCGTAAAAGAACTGTTGTATTTAGTTCGTTCAATACAAGCTATTTATACTAAGCACTGAGAGCGTGTATGCGCTCGTTTACAAGCTGTAACCGAGCGTGTAACTACATAACCAGATAGGGGACACGTACGCGTAGAAAACAATGGAACATGAGAGATGGAGATAGAAAAAAATAATAGGAGAAAGATAGGGGACTTGAGGGGGCGTCGATCGGCGATGAAACCGGCCATCGACGCCTGGTCACGTGATCGATTACCGGCGAGTGAAGCTCTCCCTCAATACATAAGTTAGCAAGGAAGAGTTTGAGTCTTCATCATAACTGATTACTCGTCGATCGGCTGGCTTGGTTGAATGGTATTGAGACTTGGACTGTTGGATTTTGTGCTTTAGTGCGATAAATATTTGTTTACGTAGTTGGTTTTCTTGGATAAAATAAAGTGTGGGAATGGTCAGAGGTTCGGTAACCACCAAATTGATTGCTTTGACATGGATGTATCCGGCCAATCTTCCAGCTCGGAGGGATTGAGTGCGATGGGTCAATCGTCGATTCGATCTTATCCAAACTGCATCTCCTGAATTGCGCGTAACACATGATGTCCTCTATCTACGCAGCTTTCCACTCCATCTTCTCTGACGCATGGTCAAGAAGCGGAGTAGAGGTATTACCGTACGTACTCTGTTCTCATGACAGATATTTTTTCAAGGGTGATGACTATCTTAGATAGATTTTGGAGTCGGACGCGAATACTAGCTCTTCTTGACTGGCCATACTATAACTCCCCTATACGCGGTCGTCTACTGAGCAAAGGAGCCTGCCGATCTTTTATTGGCGCTGGCAGGTCACATAAAAGCGGAAGGAAGATGACAATGTCCACATGGTCGATGGTAGCATGCCCACGTCGGAGCGTAGCCTGAACTAATAGATGTACCTACTCAATGTCTTCGGATAGTTGACGATGTCTTCGTTGAAAGTAGGGTGTACGCAACACATTGTTCCATCCAGGCGATTATCTGAGATCTGTTCATGGACTGGGGCTGGTATTTAAATCCCATCGCTAGGACCTGTATGGCCTATCCGCTAGCCTCACCGACAGCCGCTTGTACTACCGCACCTGAATCAGTTAGCGACTCGTCATGATATCGGAGGAAACAGTCGTTCGCGGCGTCACCGCGGTATTCATACTTGCGGCTGTACTTTTTGACGACTCACCTCCAAAGAATGAAGTGAAACTACCAACCCAGGATTGCGATAGTATCACATTCCAATTTGGCGAGTTTCGATTAATTTGCATCGATTGTATGCAGACAACTCTGCTTCTCTTGCGTGGAACAGGTGAGAATACATTTTCACGTCATTCTTTGGAAAGACCTTCATCCCCACTATTTATTCATTTAGCGTGGCAGCTGGAACCCATGATCAAGTTTCGACGGGAAAAGCAGCTTCCTTACTGTATGTTTTAAATCTTCTCGTCTTCTAAAGATCTACACCTCTAGACCTTGACCCTAGTTACTCGGATCTCCGATCAGCTACTCGAGCCGGCGATGGATGAAATTGTAGAGGATATTGCCAGGCTTGTTGTTGAATACCCGAACGAAAAGCCGGAGGAGTTCATTCCTTCTGGTCTTATCGAAATATTACGCTCGTCGGTCAAGAATGTTTTGTTAGCGAAAAAGCCCGAAGATTTGGTACTTGCATTATACGCGATGACCGCAAGTGCCGCGCAAGTATGGAAGGTTGTGCTTGGTCAGTCTGAAATATTTTTGAAACACTTGAAAACGGTCTCTTACCCAAACTCTTGAAGATACCGCTGCAGCGAGCTTCGCCAAGAATCCTCCAAGTACTAGCTTTATCTATTTTAATGTTTCACGGTGCTGATTATGTGCACCCTAACTTAGAGGACCAGGCACTATTTCAAAGCGACATGGACTGTGAGCAAGGGGTTTCATGAAGGTGTCTATTGAATATTCACACCACATGACTTACCGGATAGCAATCAAGGAAAATGGTCGCCTTCCAGAAGGGGCTACTACCAGTTCATTCTTCCAGATGGAACACGAAGAGAAACCCAATCGAGTTATCTTCAAGTGGAAGGTATATTGTCATGTTCTCCCTTTATTCCGCAATTAACAGCGCGCGTGCAGAAGGATACTGAGAACAAGAAACATCTTCTTGAAATCCTGCGGAAATTTGCTAAAAAGAGCCGCGAAGAGAACAAGCGGCACTCGTTAGTAGATCGTTTGGTAACTCCCAGATGTTACCTCTCTTTGCTATTGTTCTTGACACATGGCAATCTTTAGGCATTCCATGCTGGGTATTATCTTCTCAGTCAAGGGCAGAACAAGATCGATCCTTACCAGTCCCGCACCTTGGGAACAGTTGGTTTCCGCGAGGACAAATGGCAAACTTATCTAAGTTTGACGGACCCTGGGTATGTCCAGATAACTTAAGCTAGAATCTTTATGGGCTTAGAGCTTTTCAAACAGGCAAGGGCACGTATTTGGGACGACTACTCGGGCTGAGTGGATGAAGGGGCGATTGTGCATGTTGAACGTGAGTATCGCCTTGACATTGCAGGACATTCAACTTACTAGCTCTGATAATCATCCTATATAGATTTGGAGCGTCCTGCAAATACTACCCAGGCTCAGATCGAATCTTACCGCATCCCGTCGGTGCTCGAATTTGCCCGTGTATGCCTGCATACCGGATATACTTCCCCTAACACTTGCTACGTCGGGCGACCTCTGAAAGACAGTAGTGACTTCAAGTATGACTTTATCAAGGTATGAGGATCAGCGTGGTTAATAAAAATTGATTCTTAAGAACATTTCAACCAGGTTGTTGATACTGTTTCTGCGGCATGTTCTAGCATGTTCAACTTGGGATCTGCGGAGTGTAAAATAGCCATAAGCGGAGTCAACAGTTCAGACGCGATCGCGTATATGCGTGCTCTAAGAGGGCATACGCGCAAGAATTACCGCCAGTACTTGTGAGTTTCGAGGCTGTTATTTCAGTTTAACGGTCTAAAACCTTTTTTTAAAGCTCTGCGGCCTTCAACTTAAATACTCCAATCGTGGACGACCTCAATAGCCAATACATTTCTAAGCCGATGAACATTGGTCGCCGAGCGATTGAACTCGCAGCTCTTGGTGGATTTGACAAAGTTACATGGGATGGGGCCTCAGATTCGTACCCTTCAACGCGTGAGTCCTCCCGGAATTGAATTGATAGGCGCTAACATACAAATGTGTTGTCTGTCCTCAGCTCTTCTTAAGCTTTCGGATGCTGCAAATGACCATGGCCTGCTATCGCTCCAGGACGCAACTGAATTAGTGCATCGAGCCCATTCGGCTGGCTTAACTACGTATTTTTCCGCTGGCTTCAAGAGTGCACATATTAAAATAGCAGTCCACTCGGGAGTGGACGGCATCGGTATAAAAAATCTACAATTTTACCATGTTACATACGCTAACAAAATAATTAACGCCTAGGTATTGGAGGAGCCCAGGTGCTACGGAACATGGACGATGCCAGTAAAATGCATGGCGAATATGTACGCTGTCGATTATTATTCCATTGATATCTAACCATCCGACCCGTCCGCAACGCAGAAAGAATCCAGGATAGAGCAGTTAATCAAGGAGCGCGACAAGGCAGCCGATGAGACGCTAGGCAAGGCTGCGCGAGCTCTCGCTCGTCTTGATCAAATGTATTTCGAGGGCTCGATCAACGTCAACGAGATAGACCATCGAACAGAGCTATTTGATCTTCTACGCGAGAAAGACCATAGACTGGACCGGATCGATGACCTTCTTGGTCTGGAGACATTGAAAAAGGTGATGGAAATCAAGGAAGACGTGAAGCGTCCATGGAAAGCACGAGCGGACCGCTTGCTCGAAAACCGAAGGGATAAAAAATCGCTGCTCCAGCAATGTGCCGAGAACAAATGGGTCACATCGAAATGGGAAGCCGATCCAGATAGTCAAGCTAATTGGGACGACTTTGCATCTACGCTCAAGACCATCACTGAAGAAGGGCAAATCCACTCGTAAGTACAGTTCGGGTCCTGTTGTTTAGGTACTGACGGCAAACTCCAAAAAAAAGTTTCGCTTTGTCCGAGGACTGGAAAGTTCTCACTGGAAGATATCGGGACTATCTGAATACAAGGTATCCTCCTGACCAGCACCCGGACAACACACCCAAAGTTAGTGCCAATAGAATCCCTGACGGTTGAACTCTCGAGCTTACCCCTGATAATTACTCCAATTTACGCAGTATTTCTCCGGAGATATCAACTACAACGTCAAGGTCTCGCCATTCGATGGTCGCAAAAATCTGGTAGTTTCGGACGTGTTTAATGAGAAGGCCCATTATCTTTGAGCTCCGTAGAGAGCTAGCTTTCTTGCTTTGTGAAATCAAACTCGATGTATCAATGAATAAATGAAGACGCTATCTATGCTATGAAAATAGATTGTGACTTCACTTAGGGTGCTGCTATATAGTACCGAGCAGGCACGTGACTGTGACGCCAAACAAACGACGCTACACAGTCTCACTGATCACAATCAAACACAAACGGTCTACGAAAATCAAGAAACACAATCTTGCTTGTCTCATATCTTCTCTGATTTGAGTTTCCAGCCAAATGTCTTATATGACTGCGATGGCTATTGGCCCTTGGTTTCGTGATATTTCTGTAGGCTCTTCTAGGCAGGCCCGAAGGTGGGTAGCCGATGTTCAAGTGGTCTTCAGTTTCTCGCTAAGCAGCTTGGTCTAGATTTACCCGTGGTCGCCGAGCTATCGAATTAGAAGAAGAGTAAAGATTGCCACTTGAATCAGGTTGGACAAGACAGGGTTTACGGTACGCCGTTCGCAATTTTACGCAGTACGACCCAACTAACTGATTCTTTGACATAGCGGGAAATCAGGATCTTCATTTCAGAAGGCATACGTCAACACATGACAAGCACTGAAATCGTTCTCACACATGGAATCGCCAAGGAATATGTATTTGTTCCGGGCACTTGTAGTCGGCCACCGACTCCGCGCGACACCGGTGATCACGTGCAGGAATCTGTGCTTGGCGCGTCTTCGATGCCACTTCGTTCGAGCTTCCACATGGTTCTTAGATGTCTCGGCGGTGCATCCGCACTGAACGTTTTTCATCTTTATCTTTTATCTGCTCACGCGACCCGAATAAATAGGGAATCCTCCAACTCATTGGCCAACACCAAATCGTGCTCTCAGGATGTCTCAGCGTCAGACCAAACTCTCGATTGCGACTCTCGCAACCTCGGTTCTGTGTGCTCCTCTGGTTTTGTGCGCTGAGCATCTCCCAGCTGGAGCTGGTGTTGTTGTGCGTCAAGCAACAAGTACTTGTCCTAATGTTCCCTTGCAAACTGCATGGCAATACGTCGCCCCACCTCGCAACGCCAAACTGGACTTCGGTCCGCCGAATGTAATTCTGCATTTTTAAATCTCTCTATTTCTCAACTGACTGTTGTATGTAGGTACCACAAGGTAAAGCATCGAACGGGCAGCCCAAACCTGGAGGACCGAAAGGGCCAAAGAAAATCAAGAATTTCATTTTGACAATTCCTGATGGCTTTGGGTGAGCATTCTTTCGTTCACCGCTCGCAAGGACTCAACGCTTATGAAACCCTAGACCTGCTTCTGAGGTGTTCGCTCGTGATTTCGTTCAGTGGAACAACACGGCCACAGGGTGGAACAGACAGGTGAGCTTGGCATGTGCTTTATTGTGATGTTCCATATTGACTGGCATTCGAAGCTCGGTTCGGACAAAATTCAAATTGGTTCAATTCGAACCCGCTCGACGGATTCTTATGTGACAGATTCATCTGCTTCAGCTACAGCCTACTCCTGCGCCATCAAAACTTACAATGGTGCTGTTGGAGTAGACGAGGATGGAAACCCGTGCGCGACGGTGCTTGAAGCGGCCAAGCGAGCTGGTTACACGACTGGCATGGTCGTTACGAGCCGAATCACCCATGCTACTCCCGCCAGTTTTGCGTCGCATATTTACGATCGTGAGATGGAGCCCGAAATCGCGGAACAAATCGTGGGCGACCAACCGTTGGGACGTGTGACGGATTTGTTGCTTGGAGGTGGACTCTCGATGTTCTGGTGCGTACCAATCTCGACGCCTCTGTCAGGATACTCATCAATTGATATTTAAGGCCCAATACCACTACTGGTTCTTCTCGAAAGGATGGTCGTGATTTGTTGGCGGAGGCGAAGAAGGCCGGCTTCAACATTTTCACCACTCGAGCTGGGTTCGATGCTCTGAATGGAGGCAAAGCATCCACCGCCAAACTCCCCTATTTGGGTCTATTCACGGCAAGCCATATGTCGTACGAAATCGACAGGGACCCAAAACTGGAGCCGAGCTTGCTGGAGATGACTAAGACTGCATTGGAGACTTTGAAGCGCGCGACCAAGGATTCGAAGAAAGGGTTCTTTATTGTATGTATTGTTCTCCAGGCGATCAGTCTTAACTTATTCTAATCCTTTATTTTACAGATGGTCGAGGCGTCCGTAAGTGGTTGGTTCTTGGCATTCTAATATGTTACTGAACTTTGGACGTTTTAGCGAGTGGACCATGCAGCTCACGCGAACGACCCGGTCGGCCATCTCCACGAGATTATCATGTATAATGAAGTCGTCGATTATCTACGCGAGTGGATTGACGACAACGACGATACTGTCTTGATCGGAACGGCTGACCATGAATGTGGAGGGCTGACACTGGGAGGGATCGTTACTACTGGAGAGTACCAGTACGCTTTTATTTATTTTATTTATTTCGCATCTCGGAACTCTTTCTGAGTGCTTTGCATCTTTCCACCGCATTCGGTTCTGACTATGCACCTTGAATTAGGTACAACCCCGAGCCGCTCGCCGCTGCGACGCATACATCAAGCTACCTTGCCGCTCAGTGGACCAAATATAATGGAACCGACCCTGATGGTTTCCTTACTGGCCTTTTTGCTCAGTACGGAATCAAAGACGCCAAGTAAGCAGAACTTGGTGTGCGCTTGATACTGTTTAGGATGTTTAATTTAATCTTTTCTAGTTCGACCGAGTTTGCTGTAGCCAAGGCTAACAAGGGAAATACCAATTTTGTGGATACTCATATTGGGCAAGCTATGGGACGTCGGGCGATGATCAAGTGGGCCACAGTAAGTCTAGTGTTTACATCTAACCGTTCATTTTTAACTGAGGGTTTTCTATAGGGTGGACACAGTGCGGTAGATGTGAACCTCATTGGGTATGGGCCAAACTCGGAGAAGTTGGCGGGTAATAGGGATAATACTGGTCAGCACGCAGTTTCTAATTTTCTGGTTAATGTTTGGGCTTACATCCTCTATGCTTATTGAATGAATACTCCAGAGGTCGGCCAGTTTATCACCGACCAACTAGGTCTCGACTTGCCCGCTGCGACCAAGCTGCTCAACGACAAAAAGAACGAGGCTTGGTTGGTTCAAAAGGTCGGACGTGACAAAGTTGAGGTGAGCTGATAGGATAAATGAGACGAGAAAAGCAGCTCACGTGCGAGTACGACCAGAATGGTGTAAGGGGCCTGTCTAAACGTCGGGCCATGGGTCATCAACACAACTAGGATGGTTTGGTGCCGCCTTGTTGACAATGTAATCATTTGTCAATAGCACACGATTTTCCATCGTCACACCATCATTATTCTGTGCTTTCTATGTTCTCAGATTATAGCGCCGTGTTCAGGTGTAAGCTGCAAAAGATAAAAGGCAAGTTACTACTGTAAGTTGACCGTGACCCAAATCGAAACAGCTTTGTGTTGGCGGTGGCATTCCTACCGGCAGATGTGTCCTACCTCAAATGGACACGACTCATAATCCGCTATTGATAGTTAGTTTTCCGAACTTCAGTCAATGGCTCAGAAGGTCTACGATAATTTCAAATTGTATTCTTGGCGCTATCCTCATCCCGTACACAAATTCTTTCCTCAGCGTTAAACATGCGGTCAAATCTGACGAACGCCTAATTATGGGTGTCTTCAATACGGACGCCACATTCTGGACATGTGCTCGCTTGCTTGACATTTCCACACTACATATATTGTGAGTTAGAGATCTTGCTATAATCGCAATGTGAGTTATACTAACCTCGCTAATCATGTAAGGATGTCCCTTCGAGCATTGATAGAAATGGCTCCTGTGACCTTCAAAATAAAGGTAAGTTTATCGTTACGCGCGCCAATCTGAGACTCACCTTGACTTGGTGTTGTGCCAGATTTTTGCATCCTCGTGTTTAGAATTGCCGTGCGTTCTTCTTCCGTGACTGCAAAAAACTGAGCCCCTGATTCAGCCGACCTCTTGAGCTGTCTCCATAATTCAAGAATCCTATTCGAGGGCGTGATGAAGTTCGTGTTGACCCAATCGTATCGTATGGTTCGCTCGTCATCGCCCCAACGCTGCAGGTAGCCATCGGGAACTGTTGACTGGCATTTTTGGATCGTCTGAATTTCATTCTCGCACGTCTGTACCAACAATTCCCGGGTGGCCGGGTCCAGGTGACCTCCAGCCCCCACGGTTGATCGGTACTCGTGTGCTGCCAGTTCGTACTGCGTTCGTAGGAGGATGACTTGACATTTCACCGCCTTGTTCCAGGACTCGGAGCTTTCCGCTAGCTTGAGAGCGACCTCGGCGTCCTTGGCCGCACGCTGGAAGAAGAACCCAGCCAGCTTGGTCCAGTACGGAGAATTCTGAGCGTTGGATTCACGACGCTGGACTTCGTTGCTAGCCTCTTGCGTCGCAAGGCCCAGGAGAACAAGGATATCGATTGTGACCCAGAACGCTTCGACTCCGAATCGGAGACTCGTCCGTGGAGGTGGTTGGCCCATGCGCGTAGTGGCAAGACGGAGTGCAGCCTGCCCCGCATCATGGGATGCGCTGCGAGAGAAATCTTTGCTACGGTTGGCAAGCTCTTTCTGATAGTGTGACGCTATGGATGCTTCATAAGCCCGAGCAGCTGGGTCTTGGTCGCATGCTACCTGTCGCGCGGCTTGATATGCCATGAGGATGGCACCAACAGTTGAGCGCCAGACATCGGCATCCTTTTGAGTATATGCGTGGAATTTGTCTAGATCTCGAAGAACTTCTGTCGGTGTGGGTCGGTCAACATCGCTGATGAGAGCGAGCTCGAGCTTTTTACCCATCTCCTGGAGGGCGTCGGCGGAGACATCTGTCGCGCTAAGAACTGGGATGCAACGTGCGGTCGCAGAGGCGATCGATGCATTGAGCTTCGCACGAGAGACGGATAGCTTGCTCTCCGCTGAAGCTAGTCGAAGCGAGAGGCTCAATGCGAAATTATGCTGCATTATTGCCATATTTGAGCCATTGCAGGCACGCCCATAGCGAAGCGAGTTGATAGGGCCTTGGCATATCGGGCAAACTGGTCGGGTTCGAATCTCCCGGGAGGACTTGGGTGTGATTGGCTTGATCCACTTTCCTGTTCGATCCTTCTCGTAAAAGTCGTTGAGATGTGTCACATCGTCGAGCGCCTTAACACTAAATACGTGTTGACAAGGAAGAGTTATAGACATTGAATCCAAAGTTTTGCCATGTCCAAGATCGCGCAGTGAAAGACGTGTAACAAGATCGGCTACGGTGTCCAGGATGGTGTCGTTTACGCAAGTTCTACACGTCTGACGGTCGCATGGCTCTCCGCACACTAATCAATGTAGCGAAGCTGAGAAGATAAACACCAAGATAATATGTAAGGAACGCACCAGAGGGGCATGGGTGGCCACATTTTAGCTTCTTCGGACATTTATTGTCACAGGGTAATCTTGTACATGCCTATAGATGATTTAGCTATTAGGATATACGAAATTATTCATAGATTTTGTACGTACCATTCCACAGGCGGACATACATTGCTCATGTGAACACTTCCACTCGCAACGAAGAGAACATGGCTTGCAGGGCAAAGAACAGCCCAATTCACAGGCGCCATGGGCGCATACTTGCTGACACTGGGATTTGCAGACCTCTGAGCAAGTATGACCTTTAATACAGTCATCTTGGCAGATGTGTCCGCAGAAATAGATACGTCCACAAGCATGTCGTGGATGCCGAGTTCGAGGAATTCGCCCGACCTGGGGTTTTTTTGATTGCTTTTGATTGAGTATTTGGCAGCTTCCACATGTTGCAGTGCAGGGCTTCGAGCAACAGGAAGACGTAACTCCACAACGCTCTTGGCAAGTGAAAGCGGTTAAGTCCGTGTGGCAAGGCAATTTGACAGTATGCTCGCAGAAAGGCAGCTTCTTCTCAACCATGACCGGGCATTTGATCATTTCTGGTAAACGAGAAACAAAGCTGGGAGACAGTCATTATCGTACCCCTTAGTTTCCCATTTGAATTGGACCTACCATGGCGCTTGTGGGTGCGTATGTCCGCAGGGGAGTGGTATCTGACGAACCAGAACCTTGCAGTCTCTGGGGACAGGCGTGCACTCCCAACATTCACGATCGCATGGGTGAGACAACGGACACAGCCTCAAACATGGTTCTGGACATTTAACACCGATGTGCTGAGGATCATCAGAGTGGCACTGATAAAACCCATCTTAGCTTTGAGCTTTAGTGGTGAAAGAAATAAACCGTACCTTGTGCGGGCATTGGTGTCCGCATGGTAAAGCAGCTAAGCAAGAGCGCATACACCCACCTGAGAGCGTGTGTGAGCGAAGCTCATAGCTTTGATGGCAGGATAGGTCTGCAAAAAATTCAGGCTTACCGTCGGGGGACACAGCCTGGAGTTGGCCGGGTTGATCGACAATTTGAATATAGTTAGGATGTTGGTGACATTCTATGGGCAATCCTTTACCAACACGGCCAGACTGATGTAATTCTTGCAGAACGCTGGCCCACATATTACTGCCTTGTGCGAGCTCGGGAGCATTACCAAAGATATACATCCCGTGTTTTGCGCGAGATAACCCCACATTTGTTCGATTTGTGGACTGGTTTGGGAAAATCAATACTGTGATAATCAATGCGTAATTTTATAACTAGTTTCCGCACCTTCAAAAAGCCAATGCGAGATCTGCCGCCGGAATGCAGTAGGCTTGAAAGGCTCCCGTTGAAGCGGGTTCCAGCGTTTCGCACAAGACTGAGAATAATGATCTCGCCCTCCTCGCCTTGGAAATTATCCAGTGTACTGGAACAGTCGGTTTAGCGTACATCATAAGTATTATAGACCGTAATTATATCGCTCACCGAACTAGGACTCGACTGGATACTTCAACGTGTTGAACGGGGGCGACTCCTTCTTCCTCAAGCCCATGCTGAACCAGGAGCTCTGCGTCACGGTCGTCGACAACTGTGGTTACGATATCTTCTAGCTTTTTGCGAATCTTCGGGATCTGCCCGAGGTATGCGGCCAGGATGACTATGTTTCCTTCATTGCTATAACAACCTTGCCTGAGGGCGGCATCAGTGCCGGAAGCATGAAAGCAAGAGCGACTGACCTTAACAAATGCAGAACCAGATCGTGGATCATATCCAGCTATGAAGAAATAAGAAACAATAAAAATGAATATAGAGGCATATTGAAGTACTTCGTAGGTGTTATGCTTGGATATAGAATCCTCTCCCCCACCTATCTCCAGATTGTCGTGGCTCACAAAGAAAACATCTTCGTGCATGCCGCGAACTTTTGGATATGCCAACACCAGTTCATTATCCTGAAGGTTCGGATATAGGGTATTCCTTTGGTTGTAATAAGTTATTAATACGTCCAAAAAAGGAGAGAAACAGGGAAGTTTGATATATGCGCACTTGATCAAAGATGATATTGCTGGACGCATTCTTCGCTGCACATCTAGTTGCGACATAGGAAACCCGCCATCCGATAGCCGTTCCATCAGGCTCTTGTCAAATCGATAAATTTTCCCAGTTCTAGGATTGTCGTAGGACAGCTCTTGGGACAACCCATTAGAATTGGATCGACAGGACGATTGAGTATAAAACATACTGTAGTCGTTCACACTGGGACGTAACTGTAGCGGGTCGCCAATCATTATTAAGTGTTGAACGGACCGAACCAGACTAGCGATTATATGGGACTCGAGGACTTGACCAGCCTCCTCAACAATCATCACTTTGGGCTCAATTCCCTATATGCATACATTGGCATCAGTTATTCTTTTCAGACGTTGGGTATTTCAGAATGCTTACCGAGAGCAAGGAAGCCACCTTTGCCGCGCCTAAGCACACCGATTCAGATTGGCCACCGTCTATCCATAAACTATCCGCTATGTTCTTACCTGTTGTGGTACAACCGATGATGTGGGTTTTCCGCAAGATGTTAACTTTGACCTATGATCGAGATAAACAAGTATCATTCTCGGGAAGTAAACAATAGCCAACCTGTTCTTTGAGCTCTTCAAAATGTCGACGAGTTTTCTGATGCTTTTCTCGCAGTCTCTCGAACTCTTGAACTTGAGTATTTCGAATCGATTCACTAGCGTCCATATACCAGATGTTGTACAACGTTTCCCGTTCGCTATGAGACATATTCCAGACATCTGAATCGTGGCAGAGCTCACGTGGCGCTCGGGTAGTCTGCGGAAAATCTGGGATGCGCTCGATGCCCTGTTGAAGAAAGAAATCAACAAGAAGTGCCCTACGAGGGTCGATTTGTTGAGATGCTTGAGAGAACGTGAATATACAAAAATACATCAATGCCGGGTAAGTTATCTCACCAGCGCTCTTACTACCTCCCGACGTGTGTTCGCCAAGTAGCCTATACATATTTGAGTTTTGGAAAAGCGTGGGGACGGGGGCCTGGGCACCCCGAAATATTGGTGGCGGTCGCAGAAAATCGAGATCTTTGCCAGATATCCAGAAGCCTAGAACAGATAAATCTTGGCGGCGCCTCCCAGCCGTCTCCTACTCTTTCTGATCATCAGCTTCTTGCGCAACAAGTGTGGAGATCCAAGATGGAGGATTCGAATATAGTTGCGTGTAATGTTGTGGGCAAGCGGACTGAATATAAAATTTCATCTCTTCAGGAGGCATGTTGCGTAATGATATGGTTTCCATGAGCTGAAGCATCTCTGTTTCCGTGGCTTTCATCTTCCGGAACGCTGCACCAATCGATCGATCCAAACCGGTTCCCGGTCGCCCGTTTTCAATCGCCTCCAAGGTAAACGGCACGATCTTCTCGTCTACAGCCTCTGGGGACCCAAGTCGAATGATGCTTTCGGTAATGCTGGCATCTAAGACTCCTTTGAGCATATGGTCAAGAGCGTGATTGGTGTATGCCACCAGAAGAATAGGCGAGATCTGGTTGCTTATGAGCACCCGGATGAGCTCTAAACAAGTGTAGCTCTTGGTGAATGGGTTAGAAATAAATATGATGATCATATCGATTTGACTATACCTTTCCAGTACCGGGTGGTCTGAAATCAGCAGAGATCAAGATCAGCTTTGAAACAAGCATCAAGTTCCGACTCTCTGAGTTGCTTACCCTTGAATTAAGGAGACTTCGCGCGTGAGTGAGTCAACTATCGCATCGGCCTGGCTGGGATCAAGTCGGCTCCCTCGCACGAGCGCAGACCTGGCATTCGCGACCGATGCTGCATTGTTAGTTTTCAGAGTCAAGTGGTTTACACCAGCAGTCTCGGGAAAGAGACTTTTGAGTTTAAACGTGAACCCAGGCGTGAGAGAATATAACGGAGGGGCAACGCGAGTTCTCTTCAATTCCTCGTCCCTCTGATAGCACAAGTATCGAGAGAATGGTAGGTCCCCGGAAGATGATTGAAGGGCTTCTAGGAAAGGTCGAATGCCTTCATAAAAGATTGGCGCCTCGATAAGCACTCGAGTTCCAGGCATCTCGCGACGATTCTGAAGTGTGCGAACGATTCGAAACTCGGCTGAAGGGTTAAAGAACGAAACCCGCACAGAGACGCGCACGCTGTTTCTCCTTCCTTGCTCAACTAGATCGCGAGCATTGCTAGTAACTATTCCAACGTAGATATCTAGCGCGCCTGTCGAATCCTTCCAAATCAAAGCAACAAGGCCGCCATTCATCAAGCGCTTCTTCGCCACTTGTTCCCAATAGGCCACTCGAGTTACAGCCTCTTCATGGCGGGCCGGCCCTGGGGGTGTGTCGAACTCGACTCCGACAGACATTCCACGATTGTTTAGTACGAGAGGCTGGAAAGTGACGTTGGTAAACACGCTGAACATGACGGACTGCTGGGCGTCTGGTGCATGATGATAACGACCCCCGCCGGCTTTGATGATCTTGGACAAGGTAGTGGTCGCGGGGTCCGGTTGAGCAAGGTCCGAAACTAGCTGCTGAACCGCCATGCGAACCGGGGCACTAAACAAATAGATGAATACGCAGAATCAGAAAATACATGATACCAAACTCACATTAACTCCTCTCGAAGAAGACGAAACTGTACGTCAAGTAGTCGCTCGACGCTTTTGGGCCCTAGGAAATGTGGTGCCTCGGGGAAATTGGGTGGGAGATACGGGTCTTCCTCGCACAACAGTTCTCTGTGGGTAGGAGCAATACGAATCCGTTCAAAGTTCGCATAGTCGTTATCGTGCCTTGGTCCCATTTCTCGGCGCTCCCCAGGCCCATGGTAGTCACAGATTCGTTGAAGGTTTGCAATCAGCCCCTCGGTATTAGGTGTTCGATTTTGTGGGCCAGGGAATCGCCTGACGATACGAGCATCATCCCGGCGAACAAGATGCAGCATGCGGTCTTTATCACGAAAGAGGTTGTCAATAACGAACACCTTCATTCCTTCGTCCTCCTTAGCGCATTCATCATCAAATGGAGGAACTACTGTGAGAGCAACCGCCCACTCATCAAACCAATTAGTAACCTTTGTCACGAATTGGCGGACTTCAGGCTTCGTCGTTCCAACTTCCTTGAAGCGAGTCAGGTATCTATTTTGGGGGGGTTTCCCATTAGTTGAATGAAACCAAACAATAGTATGCATGCACTTACTCAAACATTGTTACAAATATCACCTTGAAAACCTGCTTTCCGCTGAGTGGGTAATTGTCGTCTTTGAAGCTGCGAGCAGCCATCAATCTTGCCATATGCATTTCGATAGTATTGCTCATGATCTTGAAGTTATTGTGAACGAGCCGGTACAAGGCGCTTGTTGCTGCTTTCAGTCAAGTGATCTCAAGATCAAGAATTCACATACTTGACATCGCTATGCATTGTGCTCTTGACTACCCACTCCGAGGATAGATACTAGAGAGCAAGCATAGAGTGAGCAAAACATAGGTTATATCCCTCTATGATATGCGTACCGTTAGAAGCGGAATGGAGCCCCGCTGAAATGACCAAGGTCTGTCAGGGTTTCCCGGGAAGCGAATGGCATCTTCAAGCCTCCGTATCCCGTTACCCTTAGTGCATAATTAGTAAGCACTCATATGATTAAAATTCAAGAGCCTACCTCTACAATTTCACGTAGGTTCCTCTGCATACGATCTGTTTAGTATGATGCTGGATTGAGCAAAACATACTACGAACCTGACCATCCTCCGCTGTCTGAAAACAATTTGGCAGGGTTAACGTGTTGAATAAATAGAGACTGTGGAATGGCACATACCCAGCTTGAATTCTGGCTACTAGCATTGCACAGGAGGTCTAAAAAACGATACACCTGGTCGGGGATTTGAAATCGAAAGGCATCCTGGGTATACACCCTAAGTTGCTGAGAGGTTTCACCGGGGGTGGCCTTGGTTCCACTAGCAGAAAACTGATCATTTGTGAGCCCTGGGAAGTTTCCCAACTTAGCCTCGCGAAAACGCTCCTGCAATCTAACTGCGGGCTGCGGTCCCCCCTCCGTTGATTCTTGTCGATGTTCGAACATACATCGAGCACCGCGGCTGCAGGTGCCGGAGTGCCAGAATTCTCGGCAGACATTGTGCGGCACGCGAATAGCATTAGCTGACTAAAACGTGAGCAAGTATCTTGTATAAGAATATAAGATATCGTACTCGGTGGGGTTTGTTCGTCATTGGATGCAGGGTGTGAATACCAACAGTTGGGGCCACGGGTACATAGCCCCCTTTGGTAATCTCGACAAATGCCTGGGGCATTGAGATTATTAACCCCGGGTGGACGTACAGGGAGGGCGGCTGGGTGGGGATGAGCTGGTCGTGCGGGACTGTTCGAAATCGAGGGCCACGTACCTCCTCCACCCGATCCGGATGCCACGTTTGTAGCTTGATTCTTGGGCGTGTCGGATTTTTTGGGTTTATCGGACTTGTTGGGCTGACTAGGTTTGTTGGATTTTTTCGAGGTGTTGGAGGGTTTGGCAGCCGCTTTGGCCTTCGCAGGCTTTTTGGGCTTGCCAGACTTTGGAGGCATGGCGGTGGTTGTTCCTGTGAGAACGGGGTGGGAACGAAATGATTGGGGCACGAGTGGCTCATTAAGTAGCCACAAGATAATCATGCATCCACGGATGATTTGTAAACAGGAAGCCACGAGGGTTGCCACTTCACGATTTGTTGAATAGCGATAACACCTCGAAGGGTGTGAAATAACACGTTGACCTCGTTGTAAGCGGTGCTACTATATTGAACGCATACATTCCATGATCTTCACCTGGCTCGTTTTACATTATGCGGCCTTTTTTCGAGCAGGCTATATTGGCAAGTTCTAATGAGAGACTGCCGCCTTCAGAAAAAACAGATGTGGATGAGCGACAACGAATTTATTGCTGTAAGGAATTTAATGACTCGGGCGACTTCCTGCACTACTGAGGGGGATCAATTGAATAACTGACTAAATCAATGGTATGAGGGCGGTCTATGCGGATTTTTAGGCCTATATATGTCAAAATCTCGTGCATATATCACCACATAGTACCAGGATGCATCCTTCTGTTCATATATTGACGGGATAACTAGTCGTCGCTGTCACGAACTGGTTAGGTACTAAGGGTAGCTCAACTTGAAAAAACGCAATGATGGAACCAGAACATCTACGACAACTTAGAGCCCCGGAACTTTTCATGTTCTGAAGCGACGTGGATGAGTGGTAGAAGCGGCAGGGGAGACTGGGGGACTAGCGACGTAGCTGGACGTGAACACGATTATGTAGTGAACGGTCACGTGCGCAAAGTTGTCTCTCATTGACCATGGCTTCCCGTATTGCCGGTCTGAGAACCCTCTCCCTCTGTCAATTCCCACCGTTAGCCCGACATGTTTCCTCGTCTCTGGCATTATTTCTCCATTTGAAGCATACCATCCGCCCTCTGCATACGACCTCTCTAACCCTCGCAACGCTTAACCAAGTCATGCGCGGCGCCCGTCGGACTTCGAAACCACGAACCAAATCCCCAGCCCTGGATAAATGCCCCCAACGTAAAGGCGTTTGTATATATGTTGGACGTGTGACACCCAATAAACCTAATACGGCGAGACGTCACTTCGCCCGTGTGACGTTGACGAATGGAAAGACGATATTGGCGTATATCCCAGGAGAATGGCATACTTTGGAGGAGAATAGCGTGGTGTTACTGCGTGGGGGAATATTGCAAGCTTTGTCGGGTGTGAGGTAAGTTGGCTGAATGAGATGGTTGGACAGATTTTGAGGTGGGACTCAGATATAGAGTTGTACGAGGAGCGTTAGACTCGAACGGCGTGATGGGTAAGAGGGTATCTCGAAGTAAATATGGAGGTGAGTAACATGTGTCTTAGTTCCTTCAGTTTTCTGAGCTCTTTAAGCAGCCAAGAAACCAAAATCTTAAGAAATATTTGGCTCATAAACTTAGAATTCGTTTGTTCATCCGCTCCCCCAATCAAATCCCATCTATTTATAGTTCATTTGTGTTGCCTTATTTAGACGCTCTGATAGAGTCCTATATTGCTTGATACAAGTGCATAGGACTGGAGTTTCGAGGTGTATGGCCTTGGGGTAGGAACACTGTATGCTTGGGTCTCGTGGCGTACTGACCCTGAAGATCAAATAAGGCAAAACATGTGACGTAATCTCACACTCGTCTCATCGACTCAACTGTCATGAAAGGCTGCTTACTGTCACGTCACGTCGGTTGTGCTTAGACAAGTCGATATATCGAGGCAAACGGCATCACGAACTTCTGTGCTTTCTCTTATTGGCCCTCACTCCACCCTGCGTCCCTGCAACTTCATGTACCACGCCGAATCAAAGTTTACTATAACCTTTGCTCAACATAGCTTACATTTGCCTCTCACTAGTTGTCTCGCTGGCTGTTACTTCTTATCTTGAACTATAAGCCTCTTGACATATACCCAGACCTCAGAGGCTTAAGTACCTCCGTCCGACCAGCTGTGTTCCAACGCTTCCGCTACGGGTGGTATGGTAGAAATCCCCTACGTCAAAAAACGATGGCCAAGATCTTGAACCTCCGAACGCGAGTGGATGTTTTAGATATGAGATCTTTAGCTTTACGTATGATTCTCGTTAGGTTCCTCAAGTAAATGGGAAATGGGCAGCCGAAGCCCAAGCAACCTTTCGGCGGAAGGAAAACTCGAAGCTCAACAAGTTTTTCTGACGACTTTGAGTATGCGTTTTATGTCTTGCCGGCTGTTAAAGAACCGATGTCCCTATGGTAGCCCGCCCTAACGCCCTAACAGTGTTCGTGCGAGGTTTTATTCTGCAAAATAATATTACCTATTGGTGAAATCACCAGGTGAGACTTGGTTCCTTGTTTAGCGAATTCGTATTATCTGACCATATCATTCCGTAAATACCTAGAATCGGACACAATCTAAATCGGCTTTTTTCGTACTCGCTGCCTGATACGTACACTGACAATTCTTTCGTCGACGGAACGGCTTACTCTTGTGCAATCATATCCTACAACGGCGTGGCTGGTACCGACGAAGAAGGAAAACCATGTGAGCTGATATTCGAAGTAGCTAAATTGGTTGGATACGAGACTAGCCTAGCCTCCAGGGGCCGTATGTCCGAGACGACGCCTGCAACCTTTGCCTCGTAAGTTTATGATTGCCATTAGGAGAACAGTACTAATTTGAAGTCGAATAGAATTCGACCTTTAGGAAGAGCTGCGGATTTGGCATTTGATGGGGGGCAAGTATATTTAGTGTGAGCCCGTTAGGCGCAGGTGTTTCCCATAAAGGTATTCTATACTCTCTTTAGAGCCCAAAGCGCATCTCAAATAAACACTTCAAAGCTGAAAGCTATTCTCCTTCATTGTTTCCACTTATCGGCCCCGCAACCTCCTCCACCGCCTCCAATTAGGATTCGTGGTGCATATGAATTTGATCGAGTATTGGCCGAACTCAGAGTCAAGAAGCACTTGCCTTTGACTTATTCGGATGTCGGACACGGCAAAGTTAAGGTGAGTTGAAATCACACAGATGAGGAAGAACGGCAGCTTACTTGGGGACACACGACGTGAGAGTCTATCCAAGTGTTAGGCAAAATAGCGTTAGCTCGAGGGGACCGCTAGAGTTTGCTAGGTGATCAATGTAATTTGTTAACAATAGAACCCAAAAGCGTTTGCTATCGTGATATTCCAGATGTGTAATTTCAGAATTTAGGCGGCAATTTCCCTTTGCGTTGTGGAAAGGGTCATCAATAGTCCTCGGTTATTGATTGATAGGTGATAGGCATGATCTACGTTGATTTCGAATCATATTCCTAGCGCAAAATGTACATAACTAGCTACATCGTTTGTTCAAACTTTACCAAGACAGAAATTCTCCACTATCGCTCCGTGTGGAGGCTTCTGGTAGGTGCTTAATGATGCGTACTTCCAACGTTGACACCACATTCTGGACACGTCCTCGCTTGCAGAACACTATCACACTGGATAATTTAGGTTATGAGTTAGATGTATCTTTATGATAGCAAAATGAGTGCTACTAACCTCCCCAATCACGTAAGGATGTCCGTTAGGGCATTGGTAAAATTGAGCGGTGCGGCCTTTTGCAACAAACGTCAATTTCTCGAATAACAAATTGAATTGAGGCTCACTGAGGCCAATTTGTCCCCTATATCCTTGCGTCGTTATATCTAGAATTGCCTGCCGGTCCTCTTCCGTAACTTGAGGGTACCGAGTTCCCGACTCAGCGGACCTCTTGAGCTCCGTCCATAAGTGAAGAATCACATTCAACGGTTGAGTAAAATTCTCGTTAACCCATTTCTGTCGCACAGGGTGTTCTTCGTTTTCCCAAAGCTGCAAGTAGTCCTCAGGCAGTGTCGCCTGTTGTTGCTCAGCCGCTAGAATTCCGTCCTCGCACGTCTTCACTAACGATGCTCGAGTGCCTGGGTCTGTAACTCCCCTAGCATTGACAGCCGATCGACAATTGTGTGCCGCCAATTCGTATTGAGTTCGTAATAGGACGACCTGGCACTTGACAAACTTGTTCCAGGACTCGGACCTTTTGGCTAAATTGAGCGCGACTTCCGCATCTTTGACCGCCCGCTTGAAGAAGAACCCAGCAAGCCTAGTCCAGTACAACGAATTGTGAGTGTTGGATTCGCGACGCCGGATTTCACCGCTCGCTTCGTGCGTTGCGAGACCCAAGAGAACGAGTATGTCGATTGTGACCCAAAACGCTTCAACTACAAAACGGAGATTGGCTCGTGGTGGTGGTTGGCCAATGCGCATACGCGCAAGGCGGAGGGCCAGCTGCTCTACTTCTTGGGATACATCATGAGCGGGATCATCGACCAAGTGGCTCAGCTCTTCTTGATAAAGGTCCTTCAGGGAAGCTTCGTAAGCCTGAATACTTTGGTCTCGGTCAGATGCTATCTGTCGCGCAGCCTGATAAGGTATGAGTATAGCGCCCACGGCAGATCGCCAGAGATCAGAGTCCTTCTGAGTATATGCATGAAAGTTCTCTAGATTCAGAAGAACCTCTACTGAGGTCGGAAGATCGGTTTCCCTGTTGAGAATCATCCCGAGCCTTCTGCTCATTTCTTGACGAGTATTGTCAGGAATATCTGTAGCGCTAAGGGTCGGCACGCAAGCAGTGGTTGCGGAGAGAATCGATGCTTTGAGGCCCGGGCGAGACATAGCTAATTCGGCCTTCGCTGAAGCAAGCAAGTGAGAAAGACTCGAAGCGATATCGTGCTGCATCACTGCCGCGCTTGAACTTTTCCAGACGCGTCCGTAGCGGAACGAGCTAATGGGGCCACCGCACATGGGGCAAACTGGTCGAGCTCGGGGCTTCCCAGAAGGCTCTGGCCTGGTTGCCCTAGCCCACTCTCCGGTCTGTCCTTTCTCGTAAAAGTCGTTTAGGCTTGTAATATTGTCAAGGGCCGCAACAGTAAAAATATGCTGGCAGGGAAGAGTGATTTTCATCGAGTCCAGAGTGCCTTCATCTTCAAGGTCAAGGAGTGAAGCATGCATGACAAGATCGACAATAGAGTCTGGAGTGCCGCCATTCGTGCAAAATATGCAAGATTGTTGAGCGCAAGGTTCTCCACACACTGGTTACGATGCAATTTAGAAAAGATTGATCAAAATAACGACACGGAACGTACCAGATGGGCATGGGTGACCACATTTCAGCTTGTTCAGACATTTCTTGTCGCAGGGTAACCTAGTGCACACCTAAAGGACACTTGTCATTTCATGTACGGAATAAGATTAATGGCCGGCAGCGCTTACCAGCCCGCAAATAGAATGACATTGGCCATGAGGACATTTCCATGAGCAACGTGAGACGCATGATCTGCAGGCATGTGATTCGGTACAGTCCCCCTTGCAGGAGTGCCCGCAGGGTAGGATACGTCCGCAAGCATGCTTCAGATGCTGTGTTCGAGAGATTTCTTCAACCTGAAGCTCCATGGAATCCTTTTGGCTGAGTTTCTGGCATGTTCCGCACGCTGCTGCGCAAGACCTGGAGCAACAGGAAAGGGCGACTCCACAAGGCACTTGGCAACCGTATGTAGCCGGGTCCATGTGGCAAGGCAAATTAGCGCTATGCTCGCAAAAGGGTAACTTCTTTTCGACCAAGACCATGCATTTAATCTTTTCCGGCATACGAGAGAGAAAACTGATACGTGAACCTTAGCATACATTCCAAATTCTTACTCATGAAATAAACCTACCAAGGAGCCTGAGGGTGCGTATGCCCACAGGGAAGTGGTATCATACTAATCGGAAACCTACAGTCTCCAGGGACAGTCGAACATTCCCAGCATTTGCGATCGCAAGGGTGAAGCAAGGGACATAACCTTAAGCAAGGTTCTGGGCATTTGGTACTGAGATGCTGTGGGTCATCGGAATGGCACTAATGAAAAGAGGCAATTAGCTTAGAATCCAAACATTAAAGATAATTCATACATTGTATGGGCATTGGTGGCCGCATGGTAAAGCGGTCAAGCAGGGCTTAAGGCACCCTCCTGTAGAATAAAATGAGCCAAATTGGTCGTGTTTATGACAATATAGGTCGGCATCACGACCAATCTTACCGTCGGGAGAGACGATCTTGAGTTGGCCAGGTCGGTCAACGGTCTGAACATAGTCTGGGTGCTGATGGCACGCCATGGGCAAGCCTTTACCAACACAGCCGGACTCGTGTAACTCTCGTAAAACTTTAGCCCACATCTTACTCCCTTGCGCAAGCTCGGGAGCGTTGCCAAAAATGTACATTCCGTGTTTGGCGCGGGATAACCCTACGTTCGTTCGATTTTCAGACTAATTTTGCGGAAAGCAGCCATAAGCAGTGTGTCACTATGAGATGAGGTCCCATACCTTCAAAAACCCGATGCGAGATTTGCCTTCGGATTGCAGTAGGCTTGATAGGCTTCCGTCAAAACGAGTTCCAGCGTTTCGCACGAGGCTGAGGATTATTATCTCGCCCTCTTCACCTTGAAAGTTATCGAGTGTACTTGAAAAATTAATTGAGCTTGGAATACGGGTACCTGGTCAGGGAATAGGCCGCTCACCGAACAAGAACACGACTGGATACCTCAACCCGTTGAACGGAGGGAGCCCCTTCTTCTTCGAGCCCATGCTGGGCCAGGAGCTCCGAATCGCGTTCATCAACAACTGTGGTTACAATACCTTGCAGCTTCTTGCGAATCTTCGGAATCTGCCCGAGGTATGCGGCCAGGATGACTATGTTTCCTTCGTCACTATAACAACCTTGCCTAAGGGCGGGTTTAGTATTAGAAGTATGAGAACGAGCGTCGCGAACCTCAACAAGTGCAGTACTAGGTCATAAATCATGTCCAGCTAGGAGGAGGGTAAGCAACAGTATAAACCAAGCGCATACCGACGTACTTCGTAGGTATTGTGCTTGGAGATGGAATCTTCTCCCCCGCTGACCTCCATATTATCATGGCTAACAAAGAATACGTCTTTATACATGCCTCGAACTTTGGGGTATTCTAAAACGCGTTCATGATCTTGAAGGTTTGGGTAGAGAGTGTTCCTATGGTCATAGGAATATTAAAAAAACCGAAAACGAGGAGAACCATTGAAGCGTAACGTGCACGCACTTGATCAACGATGATATTGTTGGACGCATTCTCCGCTGTATATCTAGTTGCGACATAGGAAATCCACCATCTGAGAGTCGTTCCATCAAGCTCCTATCAAATCGATAAATCCTCCCTGTTTTAGGGTTATCGTAGGAAAGTTCTTCGGGTACAAATTATTAGAATCATGGAAATGGTTAGTTTAACATGGAACATACTATAACTATTCACACTCGGACGCAATTGCAGAGGGTCGCCAATCATTACCAAGTGTTGGACCGACTGAACGAGACTGGTGAGTATATGCGACTCAAGGACTTGGCCAGCCTCTTCAACGACCATAACCTTTGGTTCAATTCCCTATGTATCCGCTCTATAATCAGTTGTGCTTTAAGACTTCAGATATCTTGAAATACTTGCCGAGAGTAAGGATGTCACCTTCGCCGCGCCTGAAAACGATAATTCAGATTACACTGCCGGTATATTCGATTGATTCAGCGTGTGCTTACCTGTTGTAGTACAACCAATGATATGTGTACGACGCAAGATATTGACTTTGACCTATGATCCGGATAAACTATTAATTATTTTGAACAAATGAGCAACGACTAACCTGTTCCTTGATCTCATCGAAACGACGACGAGCGTGCTCGTGCTTTTGTCGTAGGTTTTCGAACTCCCCAACTTGAGTTTCTCGAATTGATTCACCGGCAGCTACGCGCCAGATGTCGTACAACGCCCTCCGTTCGCTCTGGGACATATTCCAAACATTTGGGTCAACACGCAGATTGTCAAGTGCTCGAGTAGTCTCCGGGATGTTTGGGATCGTTCTAACTCCTTGTTGCAGGAAGAACTTAGCGAGAAACCTCCTGCGTTGATCCGCTGGCGAAGCGACTTAAGGAAGCGTTAGTGCATATACATATGCAGACAATAGATAAGTCTTACTCGGGCGTCGGCTTGTTTGTGGCGATTGCTTCATCAATACACCAAACCTATTTCGCTTTTGGAGGGTTGATTTGGAGGCGGAGGCTTGGGTAGTCTCAGAATTCGGGGGAGATCGCAGAAACTCTAGGTCTCTACCAGATAGCCAGAACCCCAGAATAGAAGGATCACGCTGACGCTTCCCAGCTTTATTCCAACCGTCCGGATCCTCAGCTGCCTGCTCAAAGATTGTGGAGATCCAAGAAGGGGGATTTGAAAAGAGTTCCTTGTAGTGGTGCGGATAGGTCGACCGGACATGTTCCTTGATGTACCTTGGAGGGATGTTTCGCAAGGAGAGCATTTTCATGAGCTCGGACATCTCCGTTTCTACGCTTTTCATCTCCCTATACCTTGCGCCAATCGATTGGCTAAAGCTTGTCTTCCCCTGTGCCTTTTCAACCACCTCCAGATTGTACGGAGCGATTCTCTCATCCGCGGCTTGTCGGGAACCGAGTCGAATAATACTTTTGGTAATACCGGCGTCCAGGATTCCTTTGAGCATATGGTCGAGAGCATGGTTGGTGTATGCAACTAGCAGAATAGGCGCGATTTGATTTTTTATGAGGACCCGTATGAGCTCTAAACAAGTGTAGCTCTTAACAAATGCGTTAGAATGAGATAGAGTTATTCAATAGATTAGCTATACCTTTCCCGTACCGGGTGGTCTAAGAGAACAAAGAAAGAGTCAGCCGATAATCAAAAATAAATCATCCATTTTCTTTCTTGTTACTTACCCTTGAATCAACGAAACCTCACGCGTGAGTGAATCAACTACTGCCTCAGCTTGGCTGGGATCCAGTCGACTTCCCCGCGCCAGTGCAGACCTAGCAAGTGCCACGGACGTCGCATTATTTGTGGTCAGGGTCAAAGAGCTTACGCCAGCAGCCGGGTCAAATAGATCCTTCAGCTGAAACGTGAAACCGGGGGTGGTGGAGTATAATGGAGGAGAGATTCGGGTGTTCTTCAGTTCCTCGTCGCTCTGATGACATAAATATTGAGAAAACGGCAGGGACCCAGGATTGGATTGGAGCGCTTTCAAAAATGGTCGAATGCCTTCGTAAAAGATGGGCGCCTCGATAAGCACCCGGGTTCCAACATTCTCTCGTTGATTTTGAAGGGCGCGAACAATTCGAAGCTCGGCAGAGGGCTCAATGAACGAGACGCGAATTGAGAGGCGTGTTTTGTTTTTCTTCGCTAGTTCCACCAAGTCTCGAGGGCTGCTCGCAATCGTTCCAATGTAAACATCCAATGCCCCAGCTTGGCCCTTCCAAATCAAAGCAACAAGGCCGCCATTCATCAAGCGCTTCTTGGCCACTTGCTCCCAATAGGCCGCTCGAGTAGCAGGATTTTCATGACGGGCCTGTCCTGGGGGGGCATCAAATACGATTCCGACAGACGGCCCGCGGTTGTTCAGCTCGAGAGGTTCGAAAGTAGCATTGGTAAAAACGCTGAACATGACGGACTCGTGAGCGCCGTGAGGAGAAGTATAGCGACCTCCGCGATCTTTGATAAGTTTGGATAAAGTGGTAGTCACTGAAGCCGGTTTAAGAAGGTCTGAAACAAGGTGCTGCACCGCTACGCGAACTGGCGCTCTATGTGGAAACATTAGCACGACAAATAGAAAATTCACGAGACTAAACTTACATCAATTCTTCTCGAAGGAGACGAAATTGTACATCAAGCAAGCGCTCTACGCTTGTGGGCTCGAGGAAGTGTGGTGCCTCGGCAAAATTCGGAGGTAGATACGGGTCGTCCTTGCATATGAGCTCCAGGTGGGTTGGGGCTATACGGATCAATTCAAAATCTTTCCGGTCGTTGTCGTGCCTTGGTCCCATTTCCCGGAGCTCTCCAGGTCCCTGATAGTTCAGCTCCCGTTGAAGATGTGCAATAAGTCCCTCGTCGCCATACAACTGTACTTTTAAACTGGATGAAAGTTCGGCTACGCGGACTTCGCCCCGGCGGACTAGATGTAGCACACGGTCTTTATCACGGCGAATGCTGCTAATAATACTATCTTGCACGTCTCTGTCGTATGTCGAGCATTCGTCATTAAACGGGGGGGTTGTATTGACGGCGGCCGCCCACTCGTCAAACCAACCAGCTGCTTGCGTAACGAGTTTGTGGACTTCAGGATTTGTCGTCTTGGCTTGCTTGAAACGTGTCAGGTACCTATTTTAAAGAAATTAGATTTAGTAAAGCGAAGTGACATTACGCATGCACTCACTCGAATAATGCAACAAATATGACCTTGAAGACCTGCTTGCCGCTGAGGGCCCGGTTGCCGTCCTTGAAGCTACGAGCGGCCATCAGTCTTGCCATATGGGTTTCGACGGTATTTCTCAGGACATCAAAGTTGGTATCAACAAGACCATACAATGCACTTATACCTGCTATTAGTGAGGTGACCTTAGAATAAAAGTCTAACTTACTTAACATCGCTATGCATTGTGCTTTTAATTACCCACTCCGAGGTCAGATACTAGAACAAGAAAAGTAGGATATGTAAAAAGTTGGTGAGTCAACCGTGCAGTATACGTACTGTCAGTATGGGGATGTAGCCTCGCTGAAACGACCACGGCTTATCGGTTTCTTTCGGAAACCGAATAGCGTCTTGAAGCCTTAGTATTCCGTTTCCCTTGGTATATAGTTAGCATATAAATAGCGCTCTCAAAATTCGAAAGCCTACCTTGACAGTTTCTTGTAAGAGCGCCTGCATACAACTGGATCAGTAGATGGCGAACTCGGTGGCACATATCACAAACCTGCCCATCCTCTGCGTTCTGAAAAGATGATCCAGTGAGATGGATTTATTGAATGGATAGCGCTTGCGATGTTGTACATACCCAGTGTGGGTTCTGAGCACTAGAATTGCACAAGAGCTCCAGAAACCGATAAACTTGATCTGTAATTTGGAATCGAAAAGAACCTTGAGTATATGTTTTGAGTTGTTGGTTAGTTTCGCTGGGGGTGGCCTTGGTCCCGCCGACAGAGAACTGGTCGTTTGTAAGCCCAGGAAAGTTCCCTAACCCAGCCTCCTGGAAATGTTCTTGTAAACTGACAGCCGGCTGCGACCCTTCCTCTTTTGAGTCTTGTCGATGTTCAAATCTGCATCGATCAGCGCGGCCACATTTTCCGGAGTGCCAGAATTCTCGGCAAACATCGTGCGGCACACCAATCGAATTAGCTGGACATAGTATGAGCCAAAACATTCTACGGGAGAATATAAATGAACTGACCAGCAAGGTTTCGCCCGGTGTTGTGCCTCGCATGCGAGAAACGACATCCAGAACCACGGTGACATGATCCCCTTTGGAAGAACCGACAGATTTCTAGTGTACTATTATTATTATGGGATGGTCCTGAGAGGCAGACAATTCAACGATAATGAGCTAAGAGTACACGGTTGTTTAAGACTGACGGCTACATACCCCCGCCACTTGATCCGGATGCTCGGTTGTTAGAGTCGTGAGAGTGGCCGCCGCGTCCTCGACCTCTCGCATAATACCTAGATCGACCAGGATTTGAAGCCATATTCACAGTTGCTGCTGTGAGGGTGGGCTAGGGTTGTGGTTGTTGAGAAACGCAAGTGGCTCAATCGGTAGCCACTTTTAATACACCTCCCATCCACGGACGATTAGTAAACCGAAAGCCACGAGGTTAGCCACTTTATGATTTTTTCAACTCCGATAACAACTCGAAGGGTGTGAAAGAAGGCGCTTAGAACAAAGCAAGACGGATGGTGGCAACTGATGTGTTACTTATCAAAGCGAATAAATCACGCGACACACTGCCTTTGGCGCGATGGGGATAAATTGTCTCGCTCATAATTAGATGAACCTAGCAATAGTGTGCCTTGTTTTGAATGTACGAATGCCTTCGTATTTTCCAACCAGGTTTGATATTCTGCGCTGGTGGATGTTGATATAGTAAATAGATTGCGATCTTTCGGGACTACATAGTATATCTCAGATTAAGTACTCACTTCATTCAACTATGGCTTGAGCATACCAACGACCTGCCCTCAACGTGGCTCAATGTGACAAGAGTGTGACATGAGCCGCTTGCTTTCTCGAGTTCATCCAGTCACGTGCCGTGTCTTCCTGGAATCACGTAACGTCACACACTCCATTCTGCCCTCATCCTTTGACATTTCCTCTCAACCAAATTATTTTGGGTCTAATATTCCAAGACGTTATCCGTTACTCTGACACCTTTATCATTAGCTCTTCTGTCGTCAAAACTAGTTACTCCAGCACCATCAAACCTTACGACAGCGCGACCCAGGCCAACGAGGGGGAACCCCAGGCGTATAAGTTGGATGCAGTTTTTATCTGGGTTTACCTTTGGCTCAAAATTGGATTGGACAAGCTGGTGTTGATTCGTACGTCTTGCGCTAGAATGACTAATCGCTCATGAGAATATAGATGTAGCCCCGATAGGATGTGATCGCAATTCATAGCTCGGTACTGAAAACCAAGATGACGCAGGTAATTCCGGCAATGTAAGCCATTTCACAATTAATTTTGACCATTTTCATCTTGCTAGGGCTCGGCCTATTCATCGTTGAGTAACTAGATCCGGATTTCTCTGCGCCCCCGGAGAATTTAAACGAAAAGAAGACTAAGGGACGACTGGTGGATGAGATTGGGCGGTATAGGACCGGCTTGTCAAATCCGTCGCTGAAAAAGCCCCAGTATCAAGCTCGGGAGACAAGAGACTTCAAGAAAGAGGGCACGCCTATCCACGCAGTACGCATTATCTCATTTGCTCCACCCTCTTTTTGTCAATTACCGAACAACATTTTCCACGTCCATAGTACAACATTATTCCCAGAAGGTACGAGAAGCGAGCGGCGACCGCAATGTACCCAGCATTTTCTTCCCCTCTAACACACATCGCCACGCCGCCTAGATGACCCACGCCCATAGGCGGGTAACACAGTATCCACGTACGTATGATCCAACCTGCAAGCGCATACCACTGTCGCTAACGCCCTCGCCTCAACACAGGCCGGTCTTTACTGCGCTAACCATGGGCGCCTTATTGGGCGCCTCGGCAACCTCGGCCATGAATGTTAACCGAGGACAGTCCAATAAGGTTTATATTTCCAAATCGATCGATCAATTGCTACCACTGTGGAAGCTGCATAGCATGCCAATTGTCAATTCGGCGCACAACGCTTGGCCGGTACAGCCCGGGTTGGTCGAGAGCGTGTGGTGACATCATCATTGTGGATGGGTTGTACAGCGGTATAATCGCTCGTACCTGATTCGCACGCCAGCCGTGCTTTGCTGAACATCTAGTGGTTCGTCCCTCCGCTTGGTGTGCTTTCGTTCGATTTACCCGCCCGAAACCCATTATTCATTTTTGGAATTTTTCAGTTCTGAAGCTGCGCTACCCATGCCTATTGCGCCCACAACGATCTACTCAATCCAAACTATTACATCTGCTCTGCGTTCCCTTTCTCGCGCGAGTCTTCCTTGGGATATTAATTATTCGTCCAACACCCCGACCCCAACCACCCAGAGCCTTTGTTATGACACAGACGCTCTCAGGAACGAACCCACAACTTTTATCCACAGCTGAACTGGTTCCAACACTCGGTCCCGAGTTCAAGAGACCGCCGAGCTTGGACTCGTCTCGGGCCTCAGTGCGCACTCGCATCCTCAGCCTCGAGCACCGTATCTCCCCAGCTCCGCGCGCGTTCTCAGTCTAGAACAGGTATCTTCAACCCATCCAGTCGCCTTGCTGCGACTCCTCCCACAGGCAAGTCGTTAATCTTATGTAAATATACCCTCCCCTAGCCCAGGCTGTACAGTCCTCGACATCTTGTGCAATATCTATCACGCGTCCCAGGTGTCCGCCAAGGTTGCCAGACATTTTTGCTCCGGGGGACTCGCGGTGGAGCGTCGATAGGCTAATTCCCTACAGGGCGAGACTTTATTGATACGCCTTTCACGAACGGGGTACTCGCAAGGCGCCGACTGCGAGTCGTTCGAGTCGCATCAACGAGGCTTGAGTACTTGCTCTAGCACAGCGGGAGGGCTAAGAGGGACTTGCTTATCATATGTTAGATGGGTCTATTGTGGATTCCGTAGTATATTTTGTATCATAATGACGTTTGCCCAAGTGGAGTTCTGAAAACGCAAACGAGTCAAATCTCAGCACTAGAGTCTACTGATGCGCCTTGGTCAAATTAGGGACGAGGTTTTCCCCGCAACTCGACGCTTGAATGAATTGCGCATTACGCATTGGGACTATTCAAGGACCGACGAACTGGTGGAGCGACATGGCTCATCCTATGGATTCGAAATCACCCGCAAAGCGCCAGAGTCATCCATTGACGATCCTCAGCTTTCACTAATACTGGTTAACAGGAGCCGTAAAAGGCCTGTACCGCAATAGTCAGGAGCGTTTGCCTGAGTATCTGTATGCTACCATTGTCTTCGTAAGTAGAGTCGGGATTTTGGTATTACCCGCGTTGCTCATAATGCCACAGGATTCGCTTACCTTTATGGCACAACCTATCCGAATAAGAATTAATTAGTCCAACACTGGAACTGAACAGCATCTGACGGCAAGTGACGCCACTGTTGATCGGACCGTTCATTTTTGATGCCCAGGTTCGCACAAACGTTGATGTCAAGATCAGCCGGCGGCAACCGAGTATTTGGTGATCTGGTAGTGAGCTAACTGACTGCCACCTTGAGTCTTCGACTCCGATGGTTGTACTACGATTATTGGCTGAATGAGTCTTGCGCATACAGCTGATTGACAACTCTGGATTCTAAAAAAAGAATTACAATCAATGATTTAGTCGCATGTCACATGGCAGTACACGGCAACTGTGCGAAGAAATTATACATATGAAAGCAGAACAGAGGCGCCATATAGTCGAAGAATGTCTGTGTGGTGACCAAACGTGCATATATGCGGACTGAAATCACCTGAAAACATTGAAGATGCTGAAAACGAATAAGCTGAATGCACACGAGCGACACTGCAATATGAAAACACAAAAGAAATATAAAAGGGAGGATAGATAGACACAAAGCGCAGTCTGGATGTTCGGCAGCGTTTTGGGTTATCGGAGGCAGGTGATGTCGCCGGTCATCCAGGTACAATTCAAACCTATGTGCATGCACTTTGCGAAATATGCAGGTACCTATGTGCAGGTGCCTATGTGCAGGTGTCCATGTGCAGGTGCCTATGTGCACGCACATACGAACGAATAGGTGGCTGGGGGACGTGTGTCAAATTCAGGGGTTCTGCTGGGTCAGGTGTTGGAAAAAAGACTCACGCTGGCGGACGTTGGTGGCTCATTCGTTTTGAAGGGCGACTGGCAGGCCCCCGTAAAGAGAGGACAGGAGGGGCATGTGAGTGGGGAGCGCTTGGTTTGGGGCTTCAGCAGCTACGACCAAAGGAGCTGCAGCACCGGCTTCGAGATTTATTTGGAGAAATGGAGCTTGACTAGAGAAGATATTCCAAAGGAGATTATATAAAATGCGCCGTAGGCGGGGCGCACAACGTCGAGGAAGTTAGCAAGCTGAACCAACCAATACAATGATACCAACGCATGCATACCCGTGGTTGACCAAGAGAGGCAGTTGGGAAATAGGCTTGCTTGAACGAGCCATTGTATTTTCTATATTCTGGACGGTAATAAGCTGTTGGAAGTGATGTGTGCCGGAAAGGAGGTGGACGAAGACCAGCTAGCCTCTGGTTTCAAATACCACAAGACGACGGAACGTTCTATAGAACAGACTGCTCTGGTGTTAGCTCAGGGTTCAACGGGTCTACCGGTGCTAATTTATCAATTGTCGAATCAACGATGCATTGCTTTGAGTGAAAGCAGGAGCTGTGAGTATCTGATCAAGCCTAAAAGAACATAGCTATGATTACTAGTGGTACGAAACTACACTGAAAGGGAATGGCGAGGAGTAGGGTAATGGAGATTATGCACGTTGTTTACTACTTGATTGATAGCATCCTCCATTGCGAAAACCTGAAACACTAGGCGCAGCCGATGAACTAGTTGGAGGAGCGCGCAACGAGCGAGGACCATAAATAGCAAAAGCGTTGACACCCCTGCCCTACAAATGCCATGGTAGAAATTTCCCATCCCAAAGAATAGCAACAGGGATTTGAGGTCATTCAATGTTCATAGAAATAAACGCAGAGACATCCCTAGCCGCCAAATCTTGTTCATGCCACGTGTGTGTGGCCAGACTTGAGCTACACTAAATCTGGATTCATCATCTGGCACGCCTCGCTCTCGGGGCGCTCACCGCATTCAGGCTTTCAATTCAATATGCACACCAATATTGCGTCGAGTCTTTCTCACTCACGTAGTTTGACGCCAACCCCCTAAGACTTCCAGGGTGTAACCCTCAGCCTGGGTTTATCATGTCAAGTGCTATGGAACTGAGGAGATCCGACAGCCGGGCCGTCGCTAGAATTATAATACCCAATATATACTAGTGAAGAAATGATCACAGCAATTTGATGACCGCCTGGATTACCGGTGCTCTCCTGCCATATGCTACTTAGCCTGGAAGTACCCGGCCGGCCAGCTTATACCCAAGTGGTTGCATGTATGCGCGTCTTTTCGGTCAAATACCGGTTTCACAAACTCTTTTGAATAAAACGGTGCTCTAGGAATGCAGTAGGGTGAAAGGTGAGATCCGTATTTGTTATTTCATGTCAAGAAAGGCTGTTCTTGAAGCGCTAGCATCTATTCACACATTTAAGCATTGAAGTAGATACGGGTCGATTGTTATGATAATCTCTTATTACAGGTCAATAAATATAGAGAGCACATAAATACACACAGAGGTCATACCGCATGTAAACCTTGTACATGGGGGTAGGGCCCATGCGTCATCAAGCACAAACATGGAAAACGCCAGTGCCAGATAATACACCAAGGAGAAAAACAAAATATGCAAATGAAGCCATGATGACATGAATCTAAGCTAAACCTGCGGAAAAACGGGTATCAGTAGTAGCAGGAAACGCGGGGCAAAATGCGCTCAGATACACTAAACGGAGTTGAGAAAGACCGGCAAAGTTTGTCTCGTTTTGTGGTCAAACGTGCGCACAGCGTCAACGTGGCTATTCCACTGTCTGAGATACCATCTGTGAAAATGATCGCGACGACTTGGTCAACCGGGTCGTATATAGTTATGAGTTCCTCGTGCTGTCTCCCGGCATACCCCAACATATACTTGAAACACGCACGGTGGGTTATAGTAAGAGCCCAATCGCTGGATCCCCATCTGTTCTAAGTCAAGGGAAGATAGAACGTTGGTTTTATGAGCCCTAGAATGCGATTGGGGGCTCGGATGTGGTACCCGGGAGCGCCAAGAGTGTAAGGCAGGCGAGAAAGCTATGTCATCGTACCCTAGCGGTTGCGAGTAGTGGAGATCAGACAGTTGGCTCCCATGTTTTTCGAGGTAAGTAGCGTAGCCAAGAGGATACTTTTCATGAGAATTCCTTGCTGAATGAGCAACGGCACCTGGGTATGGCTATTGCCGTATTTACCTCGCATGAGGTTCAGTTTGACACTAGTACATGGTGGTATTGTAGACCCCGTATTAAGTTAGCATGTAGTTATTACATCAATTGTTACTACCGCTGGGAGTGTGCATCTCGCTCTAGGGCTGCTGTATGTGCCGCCGAAGCCGCCGCCGCTGCCACCCCGTCTGCCACCCTCACTCTCCCCGCCAACCAGAGCTCGCTAAATAAGAACGGTATTCGAATAGGACAGTCGCCAATTTTTTGGTGAGAAGTCGCTGGGCGAGCGGGGAGAAGACCCAAACTAAAGTAGTACGGGAGCGTATCGATTCTTGACCTCCAGGAAGAACTCGCTTGCGCCGCCTTTGGCGCTAAGTGAGGTTTATTGACCTGAAGAGCTGGGGAGAAGTACACAACAAGCTAGGTTCGCCCAGAGCAAGAAATCTGGCGTCCTTGGGTTTCCAAGCACCGCTCGAAGTAACCATCCTATGCTCCAGTGCGTCATCGAGTACAGTCTCTTCCATCATGTGTTGAATTAGTGCTGGTCTCCAATCATATTCCTTTGTAGCTGCCGAGCCGATATAACGCAAAACTTTAGTCGCGATGCAATTGAAAGAGGTCATATTAGCTGGAGGCAACAGCATATCTCAGACAAGTGGAAATGGGCATAAGCTGTTTGCTAAACTATGTGGTAAGCTACCAAGTCACGTGGATTTCGTCACCAGCACATGTAACGTAACGTCACCTGTTCTGCTCTGCGCCTCTTTCACAAAATTGTATCGCTAATGATTAATCATTATAACCTCTATGAACTTTGCTTGGGAATCTGGGGTGCGACTCGAACTGATCTGTAAAGGCGGAAGGTCCCAAAACGTCTTTGCTTGAGTTTATCGGCCCTTTCTTCATCCCGTAGCGTCTATGTCTCAAGCAGGAGTTTAGCTGGCGTTTGGCGCGACCATTATTCAACTCAGCTGGCGATCCTGTTATTTATTGACTTGACATTCCCCGCTCTTTTTTAGACTACGTAGCCCTCGGCAAATATCGATGCTCAAAGGCCCTTGTTTATCCAGACGACGACCTGCATCCCGCTGCCTCGGTCGCAAACGTCATGTTAGAGATTTCCCTTGCCAAAGAAGACTAATACGAGCTTTAGACTCTAAGAGCTCAGCTTTATCTCTCGCTCTTTTCTGTCTCAGCAAGGAAAGGAGAAAGACGGACAGCCAAAGCCCGGGCAATCTTCTGGCGCAACGAAAGTCCGAAACTCGAATGATATTTCTGACAGAGTTGGGTATCTATCTTATATCGCTCGGTCGAAACTAACGCACCTGTGACGACCTCGCGTCGGCCGTGTGTGCGGGATTTTATCCAATCGAATAGTACCACGTACAGATGGAATCACCAGGTGAGAGACCACTTTCCCGCGAACAAAGTAACATTAGCCCAACATTTCACGATTTTATTAATTGGTGTAAGGCACAATTCAAGTCAGATTTCTCATCCGCTTCTCCCACACCTATATCACTGATTCTTCTTTTAGCCAAAACGGCTTGGAGTGCACTACTAGAACGGGGATCCCGGCATTTTTCCATAGAAACCCTAAAAACGCCACTACGCCCCATCTCCTTTGCAATCAAACTCCGGAACGGCGCAGCCAGGATTGACCAGAACAGAAGTCTAGGCGCACGAGTCGCATGTAGGCTTTGGCTAGATGTATTATGGGTCGTGCTTGACCCGCTGTGCAATCGTCGAGAGGGCTTCGGTATGTCACATTATCAGTGTTCGCGCAGGCAATATAATAACATATCTAACCAACAGAACAGATATACAGTACTAGCATCCATTCACACGTCCCGCACCGGAATAGACGAAGGTAAATTTTCGGCAATGCAATCCATTTCGCGATCGATACTAACTATTTTCTCTCTTGCTAGAAATTGACCAATTTATCGCTGAGAATCAAATCAGTATTTTTCTACAGGTCCTCAAAGATTTAAACGAGAGGGAGAACGTAGCTACTGGACGAGGTAGGACGTCATCAAGTCCACCTGTCTAACTCATTACTGAAAAGTATTCAAGCTCGGGAGACAAGCAACTCTAAGAAAGAGGGTGCGCCTATCTATGGTGTACGCATTATCTCATGTACTCCCCCTCTTCTCGCTAATTGCCGACTAACAGTTTCCACGTCTCTGTAGTACAACAGTATTCCCACAAGGTGCGAGCAACGCGCGGTGAACGCAAGTACCCGACATTTTCTTCCCCTACAACACCCACCGCCGCGCAATCTAGACGATTCATGCACATAGGCTCGTGCCGCAGTATCCACGTGCGTATGCTCCAACCGTCAAGTGCAAATCGCTGTCGCTAACGCCCTCGCCTCAACACAGGTCAGTCTCCACTAAACCTACTACGGGCGCCTTATTGGGCGCCTCGGCAACCTCGGCCACCCAGGGTGTTAACCGAGGACAGCCCGATACGGTTTATATTTCCAAATCGATCGATCAATTGCGACCATTGCGGAAGCTACATAGCATCCCAATTGTCAATTCGGCGTGCGACGCTTGACCGCGTGGACGGTCTAGTACAGCCTGGGCTAGGAATTTGTCTCGGTTTGGAGGGCGAGAGCGATTGGAGCGTCGCTTAATGACGATGACATTGTGGACGGGATGTACAGGACACAGGTATGAGCGTCCGTACCTGGTTCACACACTGGCCCTGCTTTACTAAACACCTTGTGATTTGTTTCTCTGCCTGGTATGTTTCCTTTTATTACGGTATGCTCATTCGAGGCTAACTGTTCATGTTTAGCTATTTTCAGCTCTGAACTATGTATTGTTTACGCCCAGTACAATTTATCTAATTTGGCTGGTCTCATCCGCTCTGCGTTCTCGTTCTCGTGTCCTTCCTCGGAATATTCATTGGTCACTCGACCCTGGCCATAACCGCTCGTCAGAACTTTCATTACAACATTAGCGCACTCAGGAATAGCAATACAACTCCTATTCAACCGACCTCGTTCCCAGATCTAGTTCCGAGCTCAAGAGACTACAAGCGCTGACCGACCTTTGACCAAATAGTAACGTTGACCACCCTTTGAACAATTGACGATTTCTCCCTCGGATGCTCAAATTTAAATCATTGATAAATATGACACTGTAGGACTGGTCTGTTCAGATTTTTTCTGCTGAGACACCAAAGCCTGAGCAACGGTGGGAGGACTCGGGTGCCTTCGCAATTGCGATTTCATCCGTGATTGACTCCGATCAGAGACTTACATGCGTTATAACTGGTGGCCTCGGCGGTTGTGGTCTCCAATAAATGAGACAGAGCCAGAGGCTACATTCAGGTATTCATTCTCAAGCTTTCGCGCCAATTAACCTTGCAGGTGGAGAGATATGTTGCAACAATGTGGAATCTGACCCCCCTTTGACCAACGGCTTTTTCCGGTTAAGCCATTCGGATGCACGTACCCGCTGGATGCCGAGTATGACTTGGCCGGTTCAACGCGGCCCGGTAAGCTATGCCGATCACTTCAGGGTCTGGTCAAACCCCGGTCATAGGACAATCTTGCATTTGTGGGCGAATGCGTCAGTAGAAATATTTGAGAGTGCAAGTGTAGATATTCAAGGTGTATAGCTCTCAGAGTAATTTACCAGAAATCTCTCACGCGCGAGTACGAGTGAGCTGCACGGTCGAAAGTCGATTTCTGGTCAAAGGCCGGTCAGCCCTTGTATCCGCCTCGAAATCGTCTAGGACCCCGCCGCTCGAGTCACAACTCCAATTGGCATTCTCAGGCAATAAGCCCTGTATCTCGTCTCTACTCTGTGCGAGTGTTTGGGCCAGAAGGGGCGATCTCAGCCTCCTAGTCGCTTCGGAGCCGGTCCCGAGTTCCAGCACCAGTATGACGCTAGACTGACCCAAATCGAGCCCATTTTTTCTACACACGCGATCCTAACCTGGACCGCACAATTATTGACGCCGTAAAAGTAGCCCGCAACGCGCCCCAAACGCATGTTGAAGTCGGCGGATTTACGTACTCCGGAGTACCTGCGTTGAAGCGTCGACAGGTAGACCTCCCGTGGGGCGGGTCGTTCGAATGTCTCGACGGCGACGCCGGCTGCCGAGCTGTTCGAGTCACTATAAGAAGGTGTTCGTGCTTACTCTACCGCGGCGGAGGCGCTGAGAGCATCTCGTTTAGGTTATATGATTGGCTGTATAAGCGGACAGTGTCGGCTCCGTAGTCCGTAGTCCATTTGTCATATGATAATAACCTCAGCCGACGCAAGTCCCAAATGACAAACCCGCCGGAACTCGGGCTTCTAAGTGATCTGCGCGCCAGAATGGGAGGAGGATCGTCGGGCGGTGCAAATTCCGCTCCACACCTAATAACACAAATACAGTGCCCGATGCCGGCCAAACAAAGTGCGGCACTGCCAGTTTGCATCCGATCAATCCCGCCAATATATCTCAGGGTCTCATATACGGAATCTAAGGGATTGTGGCGGTACGACTGCTTCGTCGGTGATCAATCGTCAGCCGAGTCGAGGCAGTGTCCAGGGTCTAGTGCTGGAATGCGCGTCGCAGCCGCGGCACGTTCTGCGACCCGCCCTGGCGGGGGGCGGTGCACTGTGGTTTATAAAAGCGCGAGTTTGAGTATCGTTTCCCCCCATCTCCCTCAACTTCTCTCTACCCAACTACTACTTACCACCAACGTAATGTCTGCTCGCGCTTCGACTTCTCGACAGCGCTCGCTCTTCTGCGAGTGCAACTATACACCATGTAGGTGTTGGCCTTCGACTTCGACTTCTGCGCCAGTCGCGTCGACCTCGTCGTCTACTCGTACTCGCACTCGATCTAGCTCTAAGCGAACGGTGCCCTCCATACAACCACACTACGCTCCGGCGCAGCAGCTCCCTTCGCCGCGTACTCCAACGAACTCGAATGCCGATTCGCTCTATCCGCCACAACGCGGATATATTCCGTCCGCAGAGTACCTAGCAGGAACGCACTACCCATCCCCGAGCACGTCTTCCAGCCGCTCTCCGCTCCCAAATCAACCTCAACTCCACCCACTCCTCAAAGCCCAATCCATCCTCCGCACACCTGACTCTCCCTCTACGCTTCGCCTCAAGTGGGATATCCGTGAAGACCCATCCTTCGCCGTCGTCCTATCCGGACACGAACCCGAACGGCTATACGAGCACCCAGCAAGCATCGCATACGCTACATCACCACCTATCCCATTCATGCTCATCGCCTGCAACGACGCTCTCCCATGGCTCATCCCCGTCCACGCACAACACGGCTCACAAGGCGTAACAATCCAAAACATCCTCCAAGCGATCCACGACGTCCTACACGCCCCAATCGAGGAAAGCTTGCTCTGGCTTCTTCCTTCAGACGACGACCGCACTCGGGTCTACCACGCATATCGGGAACGTGTCGCGCTGGTGGGGGATGATAGGAGGGGGATATTAGGCGTGGATTGGGTGGGGGAGAAGACGCAGTTTGTGTGTTTGGCGCGGGATGAGGCGTTGGCGAGGAAGCGGGTTGCGGATAAGGGGATGTGGCCGTGTGTATATGCGCTCAAGGTGAAGAAGGGCGCGCTTACTTCTGATGTATGAGCTAGTTCATGTGTGGATTGGGATGTGATACCCGGTTTTGTGTCTGTGGTTTGAGCTTTAGGAGTGTTCGAGCATGTGGATTGTGCCTTCTAACTGTATTTTTTGCTTTCTGTTTTTTGCTTTTTTATTTGATTTTTGTGCTTGTCTTCCTTTTCGTACATTGCGTATATGTAGCTTTCAGTCTCTCTTGTATGCTCGCTCAAGTATCTTAATGTGGATGTTACCCGGATGGACAGAAAAAAATTGTGTGATTAAGCATTAATAACATCCACAGGGTACAAACTGAAAAATCTAAGGATCTACAAGAATGAAGAAGAAGAGAAACCCACTGTTTCATGTATTGAATCATAGACCAAGACTCAACTATTACTCTTGATTGACCGAATGGAGTGATGTGTGGCCATGGGCTAAAAAGCTGCGTTCGGCCTCAATGCTCGACGGACAAAACGCCTTCCTATTTATCCTCTATCTCCTATCCTACTCCCGCTCCCATTATAAGCGCCGGTCCCACTCATAGCAAACTGTCAAAGTATTTTCCAATTTCGGAGCCCCGGCGTCTGATAATCAAAGCAAAGGATCAGAGTCACCCTCACCCACCGAAATCTTCCCCGAGGTAAACGGATATTATATCGCTATAGTGGCCTAAAAGAGGCGCATAGAACCAGGTCTATAACAAAGATTTAACAATTTTGTCATAATATCAAGGGCGTATGATTTCAGCCGATGATCTCTCCTAGCCTCTCGACTGTGTGGTGGAGAGTTTGCCTAGCGATCAGCACTCTTTGACTAGTAGATGGTTGCTCTACGCTCATTCATAATCGGATTCATAGTGGAAAATTTACTAAACTAGCTACGCCACCCGCTCGGGCTCTATTACAAAAGATTCCCTCAGCGCAACGCTGCGCGGCTACTCAATCACGTATTTCCCCTATGCGAACACCACACTCTGGACATGTACTTGCTTGCGTAGACTTTCCGCACTGCGTGCATCAAGGCGTATATTAGATGTATTGCTATGATCGCAGGTCGAATCTTACTAACCTCGTCAATCGTATAGGGATGTCCATTCGGGCATTGGTAAAAATGACTCGCATGACCTTCACAAAAGTGATGAGCTTGTTGCACATAAAAATTGAACTAAGACTCACCGAGGCCCACTGCTCTACTAGATTCTTGCATCCTCACGTTTAGAATCGCCGTGCGTTCCTCATCCGTGACTACAGAGCACTGAGTTCCTGATTCGACCGACCTCTTGAGTTGCCTCCACCAATCGAGGATCCTGTCTGAGGGAGCCATAAAATTTGCATTGATCCATTCGTTTCGGATGGTCCACTCGTCGTCGCTGCAACTCCGAAGGTATCCATTGTGAATTGTCGACTGGCATTGCTGGACCGCCTGAATGCCATTCTCGCACAACTGCATCAACGCTGCTCGGGTTTCCGGAATAATAGTTGCCTCGGAACTTGTGGCCGATCGACACTCGTGTGCTGCCAATTGGTATTGTGTTTGTAAGAGAATAACTTGACATTTCACCGCCTTGTTCTTGGACTCGGAGCTTTCGGCTAGCTTGAGAGCAACTTCCGCATCTTTGACTGCCCGACTGAAGAAGAACTCGGCAAGCTTGGTCCAGTCTGACGAGTTTTGAGTGCCGGATTCACGGAGCCGGACTTTGTTGCTCGCCTCGTGTGTTGAAAGACCTAGAAGAACGAGAATGTCGATCGTGACCCAGAACGCTTCAACCACGAATCGGAGACTAGCCCGTGGCGGGAGTTGGCCTATGCGCGTTCGGGCGAGCTGAAGTGAGTACTGCTCGACCTCTTGAGGCGGATCGCTAGAGACATCGACGCCGAAATTGCTCAGCTCTTTCTTGCAAAGAGTTGTTAAAGATGCTTCGTAGGCCTGAATACTTGGGTCTCGCTTGGATGCTATTTGTCGCGCAGCTTGGTATACCGCGAGGATGGGACCAACAGCCGTTCGCCAGTGATCAGCGCCTTTTTGGGGATGTGCGTGGTATCTATCTAAGTGTCGAAGGGCCTCTGTCGGTGTGGGTCGGTCGACCTCCCGGATGAGAGCGAGATCGAGCTTCTTGGGGATTTCCTGTGAGGTAGGGGTAGAGGCGTCCAAAGCACTGGGAATCGGCATGGAATTCGTGATTACAGAAATTATTGATGCGCTGAAGTTCGTACGAGAAGTTGATAGCTTTTGATTTGCCGATTCGAGTAGACGAGAAAGGCTCGAAGCAATATTGCGCTGCATAATTGTCACGTTTGAGCCCTTGCAGACCCGTCCGTAGCGAAGTGAGTTGATAGGGCCACGACATGTTGGACAAAGTGGTGGTGCTTTAATCTCCTTGGAGTATGGTGGTGCGGTGGCCTTGACCCACTCTCCGGTTTCGTCCCGCTCGTAAAAATCGTTGAGACGTGTAACAGTATCAAGGGTCTCGACGGTAAAAACGTGTTGACAAGGAAGAGTGATCGTCATCGAGTCTAGCGCGTCGTCGTCTTCCAGTTCGCGTAAAGAAACATGCATGACGAGGTCGACTATGGAGTCTAGGGTCCTGTCATTTGCGCAAAATCTGCATGTTTGTTGCGCACAAGGCTCTCCGCATACTGTTGAGAGTCGTGAATTTTAGAAAGAGAGCATTAAGTAACTTTTCTTTTTAAAAGACTTACCAGAAGGACATGGGTGGCCACACTTCAAGTCTTTCAGACACTTCTTGTCGCAGGGTAGCCTGGTGCAGACCTAATGGGAAATATATATGTCTGCATGTGTAATGTAGTTGATATTCGGTAGCACTTACCATTCCACAAGCAGATGGACATTGGTAATGTGCGCATTTCCACACGCAACCCTGCATACATGGTTTGCAGGGTGAGGAACAGGTCGAACGACAGGTTCCGTGGGCGCAGGCTTGCCGGCACGTATCCTCACATACGCCTGAGCAAGTATGGTTTTCAGCGCAGTCTTCCTTGCAACGGTGCCCACAGGGCAGAATACGCCCACAGTCATGTCTCGGATGCTGGGTTCGAGAGATTTCGACTTGTGGCTCCGTTGATTCAGGCCGGTTGAGTGTCTGGCATGTTCCGCATGTCGCCGCGCAGGGCTTAGAGCAACAGGAATACACGACTCCGCAAGGCTCTTGGCAGCTAAACGTAGCTGGATCCCTGTGGCAAGGCATTTTGGCACTGTGCTCGCAAAATGGCAACTTTTTCTCGACTACGACCACGCATTTAATCTTTTCCGGTAAACGATAGAGATAGCTGGCAGATAGTGATCAGCAAACCCATTGACTTGGCATTTATTACGAAAGCTTACCATGGTGCTTCCGGATGCGTATGTCCACACGGAAGCGGTATCTGGCGAAACGGAAACCGACAATCCCCAGGCACGCTTGAACACTCCCAGCATCCACGATCGCAAGGATGAAGTAAGGGGCACAACCTCAAACAGGGTTCTAGACATCGTGTGCTGATATGTTGAGGATCGTCTGGGTGACACTAATGAAGCAGCTTTCAGTTTAGTGTTCCAACGCTAAGGGTAAATCCTACCTTGTACGGGCACTGGTGGCCACATGGTAAAGCAGCTAGACACGGCCGAAGGCACCCCCCTAAGAAAGAGAATAAGCGAAACCGAGAGCAGCAATAACAACAGGTGTTATCGAGGAATTCGATCTCACCGTCAGGAGACACGGTTTGGAGTTGACCGGGTTGATCGACAACTTGAATATAGTCTGGGTGTCGGTGACATTGTACGGGTAATCCTCGCCCAACACTACCAGACTTGTAGAGCTCTTGTAGTACGCTAGCCCACATCCCACTTCCTTGCGCAAATTCGGGAGCGTTGCCAAATATGTACATCCCGTGCTTGGCACGGGATAGCCCTACGTTCGTTCGATTCTTAGACTAGTTTCGTGAAAACCATCATTGAGCGATGCGTAAATTTAAAATAAAATAGCTTGCCTTTAGAAACCCAATGTGAGATCGGCCTCTGGAGTGCAGTAGGCTTGACAAACTTTCATCGAAGCGAGTTCCAGCATTTCGCACAAGACTGAGAATAATGATCTCGCCCTCCTCGCCTTGAAAGTTATCGAGTGTACTGTAGGAGTTGACTTAGATTTTGACGAAGATACGTTTGCAGGAATCAGGTCGCTTACCGAATGAGAACACGCTTAGAAACTTCAACTTGCTGAACTAAGCTGCCCTCTTCGTCGAGCCCGTGCTGGACCAGGAGCTCTGAGTCGCGCTCATCGACAACTGTGGTAACAATGCCTTGCAACTTTTTGCGAATCTTCGGAATCTGTCCAAGATATGCAGCCAGAATAACTATGTTTCCTTCATTACTGTAACAACCTTGCCTAAGAGCGACATCAGCATTGTCAGCGTAAAAATGATTTTTACGGACCTCAACAAGTGAAGTACTAGATCATGGATCATTTCCACCTAAGTAAAGGTAAGAAAGGGTTTGATACAATTACATGCATTGACGTACCTCGTAGGTATTATGCTTAGAAACTGAGTCTCCTCCCCCACTGAACTCCATATTGTCATGGCTGACAAAGAAGATATCTTTGTGCACGCCTCGAACCTTTGGATATTCTAATACTAGCGGGTGATCTTGAAGGCTCGGGTACAGGGTGTTTCTGTGGTTGTCACAGTTAAGCACTAACCTTAAACGAATGGAGAAACATAAATGTTAATATGAGCGTACTTAATCAAAGATGATATTGCCGGGCGCATTCTTCGTTGCACATCCAATTGCGACATCGGGAATCCACCATCCGACAACCGTTCCATCAAGCTCCTGTCGAATCGATAAATCATCCCAGTTTTAGGGTTATCAGAAGCGAGCTCTTTGGAAAAATAACGTTAGAGTTGAACAAGGTCCAGGCTGAATATCGAACATACTGTAGTTGTTCACGTTCGGACGTAACTGTAGCGGGTCGCCAATCATGACGAGATGCTGGACGGACTGCACGAGACTAGCAATGATATGCGATTCGAGAACTTGACCAGCCTCCTCGACAATCATAACCTTTGGCTCGATTCCCTATGTATATGCGTTGAAGTTAGCCATATTTTCAGGGTTTGGGTATCTTGAAGTACTTGCCGAGAGCAAAGAAGCTATCTTCGCTGCGCCTAAAGATATCGATTTAAATTGGATTTTTTTTTAGCTATTTAGCTTCAGCTGATTCTGTACGTACCTGTTGTGGTACAAGCTATGATATGAGCCTGACGCAAAGTATTGACTTTGACCTATAACTCAAATGAATGAGTATTGTTCTCAGAAACGTAGGCCCTAACCGACCTGTTGTTTTATTTCTTCAAAACGCCGACGAGTGTGTCTATGCATCTCCCGTAGTTGCTCGAAGTCTCCCACTTGAGTTGCTCGAGTCGATTCACTGACTGCCATATACCAGATGTCGTATAATATCTCCCGCTCACTTTGAGACATATTCCAAACATTTGGGTCGATTAGTAGCTCGTCTAGCCCACGTTCAGTCTCTGGAATATTTGGAGTGTGCTCTATGCCATGTTGAGAGAAGAAATCTGTAAGGAACGCCTTTCGCTCGTCCATTGGCGGCGGGTCTAAATGAAACATGAGTACGCGTGCATTTAAAGCCAATAGATCATTCATACCTAACTCTTGGAGTTCTTCTGACGAGTCCTCGGCTAGCAATTCAAACATGTTTGCGCTCTGGGGAATGGATCGAAAAGTGGGGTTCTGATCATCCTGAACGCTTGGGGGCGATCGCAGAAATTCTAAGTCGTTACCAGATCTCCAGAAGCCCAGAGGGGATAAGTCATTTTGACGCCTTCTAACGAATTCCCAATCTTCGCCACCATCATCAGCTTCCTGTTCAATGAGCGTAGAAATCCAGGAAGGGGGATTGGAAAATAGCTCCTCGTAGTGCTGTGGATAGAATAAATGGACATGTTGTTTGATATGATCTGAAGGAATATTGCGGGAGGATATCCTTTCCATAAGTCTCATCATCTCCTCTTCGGTAGTCTTCATCTCCTTGTACAGCGGGCCACTAGATCTGTCCAATTGCGTTTTTTCCTGCGACTTTTCGATTTTATCCAGAGTGAACTCAGCAAGTTTCTCATCTGCGGCCTGCCGAGCACCTAGTCGAATAATACTTTGGGTAATATTGGCCGCCAAAATCCCCTTAAGCATATGGTCGAGAGCGTGATTGGTAAATGCCACCAAAAGGATGGGCGATATCTGGTTTTTGATGAGGACTCGGATAAGCTCTAGACAAGTGTAACTCTGAGGCACATGAGTTAGAAAAAGATATGAAAACGTTGTGGATCAACCATACCTTTCCTGTGCCAGGTGGTCTGCAATTCCGGAGGAGTGAAGTTAGCCTGCAATCAAGCGCAAGGCCCTGGGGTTTCACGTTACTTACCCTTGAACTAAGGAGACCTCGCGCGTGAGTGAATCAACTATCGCATCGGCTTGGCTGGGATCAAGTCGACTACCTCGTACCAGCGCAGACCTGGCAAGCGCTACGGACGTTGTACTATTCGTTGTTAGAGTTAAAGAGTTTACACCAGCGGCTGAGTCGAACAGATCCTTTAGCTGAAACGTAAAACCGGGCGTGAGGGAATATAGCGGAGGTTTAATCTGGGTTTTCTTGAGTTCCTCGTCGCTCTGATGACACACGTATTGGGAAAATGGCAGCGACCCAGGATTGGTTTGAAGCGCTTCTAAAAAGGGCCGAACTCCTTCATAAAAGACGGGTGCCTCGATAAGCACTCGGGTTCCTACATCCTCGCGGTGACTCTGAATGGCACGAACGATTCGAAGCTCGGCTGAGGCATCAAGTAATGAGACGCGAATTGAGATGCGGTCCCTGTTTTTTCTTGCCAACTCGGCCCGATCCCGAGGGGAGCTAGTAACGGTTCCAACGTAAATATCCAATTCGCCAGTTGGGGTTTTCCATATCAAAGCAACAAGTCCACCATTCATAAAACGCTTCTTAGCAGCTTGTTCCCAATATGCCGCTCGGACAGCTGCCTGGCGATGACGGGCCTGCCCTGGAGGTGTATCGAACTCGACTCCAACAGTCGTTCCACGATTGTATAGTGCAAGTGGCTCGAAAGTGACGTTGGTAAATACGCTGAACATGACAGAATCTTGGGTGTGCGGAGGAGTGGGGTAAGGTCCTCCGCCAGCTGTTATGAGCTTGGACAACGGTGTGGTCACTGAGTTTGGTTTTAACAGGTCTGAAACAACTTGCTGCACTGCTGTACGAACTGGTGCACTAAGAGGATGCATAAATACGACATAAAAGTTCATTTATAACACTAAACTCACACAAATTCTTCTCGAAGAAGACGAAATTGCACATCAAGCAGTCGCTCTATGCTGTTTGACTCGAGGAAATGTGGTGCCTCGGCAAAGTTCGCTGGGAGATATGGGTCATCTTCGCAGACCAGCTCCATGCGGGTTGGGGCTATCCTGATCAATCCAATATCCACATGGTCATTATCGTGTCTTTTCCCCAGTTCCCGAAGGTCCCCTGGTCCATCGTAGTCGACGTTCCGTTGAAGACTTGCAATCAGTCCCTCAGAACCAGTCGACCGAACCTGCAGACTGGGGAGTCGTTCGACTACACGGGCGTCACTCCGACGGACGAGATGAAGTACACGCTCCTTATCGCGGCAGAGGTTATTCAAGATGGACGACTTCATTTCTTCATCGTATCCAGAGCATTCGTCATCGAATGGAGGGGTTGCCTTGATAGCAACCGCCCACTCATCAAACCAACCAGCTACTTGCGTCACCAGTTCGCCGACTCCAGGGTTCGTCGTGTAGACTTGTTTGAAGCGAGTAATATATCTTTTTAATTTTTGGTTTTGGTGAGCTTGGCGAAGCAAAATTTATGATACGCATGTACTTACTCAAACATTGTCACGAATATAACCTTGAAAACCTGCTTTCCACTAAGTTTCCGATTGCCGTCCTTGAAGCTGCGAGCGGCCATCAGCTGTGTCATGTGTGTTTGAATGGTATTTTTCAGGATATCGAAGTTGTTATGAATAAGTCCGTAGAGGGCGCTTATTCCAACTTTCAGCTAGGTGACCTCAAAAATAAATACATGACTTACTTTACATCGCTATACATCGTGCTTTTGACAACCCACTCCGAGGACAGATACTGGAAGAACAAGGGTACAGTTAGTAATTGGATTACTTTTCTAGATAGCCTGCATACCGTCAGAATGGGAATATAGCCTCGTTGAAACGACCAAGGCTTCTCAGTTTCTTTCGGGAACCGAATAGCATCTTGAAGCCTCAGGATCCCGTTGCCCTTGCTCGATAGTTAGAATTTAAAGATGCCACTGTAATTCAAGAACCTACTTTCACGGTTTGCTGTAAGCGCGTCTGCATATAAATCGATTAGCAGATGGTCAATTTATCAGCGCATATTGCATACCTGTCCATCGTCTGCGTTCTGGAAAAGAAGATTGAGTGAGGTCAGATTATAAATAAATAACGCTTGCCGAGTAATACATACCCAGTTTGGGTTCTGAGTACTAGCGTTGCACAGGAGGTCCAAAAAACGGTACAACTGGTCCGCGATTTGGAATCGAAATGAAGCATCCTCGGTGTACATTTTTAAATGATAGTGAACTTGGCCAGGAGTGCTTTTGGTTCCACCGGCAGAAAACTCGTCGTTTGAAAGTCCAGGAAATTTTCCTAATCCAGCTGCTTGAAAATGCTCTTGCAAGCTACCAGCGGGCTGGACGGCACCACCTGGTGCAGAATGCTGGAAATGACATGCAACACCGCGGGAGCATGAGCCCCTTTGGAAGTATCGACAGGGTTGTGATGTATAGGAAGAGTTGTTTGTTCGCGCCCCTGCCCGGCGGAAAATAACAATAAAATAGATTTGAGCTAGTCGTGCCACGCCTCAAAATGATGGCCACGTACCTCTACCACGGGACCCGGAAGCACCACCTGGAGCTCGGTTGTTAAAATTATTTGAACGATTATCCCGCCCTTGAGTATTCGCAGGACGCTCTGGTTGACCAAAGTTTGAATCCATACTCCTAGCTGCGGCTGAGAGGATGGGGTTGAATTGTGGTCGTTGGGGAGCGTAAGTGGCTCAATCAGTAGCCACAAGATAATCACTCATCCACGGATGATTGGCAAATCGAAAGCCACGAGGTTAGCCACTTTACGACTCGTTGGCTCGCGATAACATCTTGAAGGGTGAGAAAGATCATGTCGATTATAAGATGAGTTGTCTGAATTAATAAAATCCATGGTACACTTTGCTTATCTCTAATAGCTGACTCCTCGGTTCGGACGGGGCATGGTCACATTTGACGGGAAACAAAGTTTGCGATATGTAGAGTTTTGTGCATCCCCAGAACGAAAGCGTCGCATACGATGCATTGTAAAGCTTAGAGCAGTCTTATCTATTAAAGTGGCGGCTTCACGTTGTGAGAGCAGATTGTAGGTATATTTTGGGCATATATGCGCTGATATCGTATGCACGACTTAGTGCAGCGGACTAACGTGTATCTTATTCGCCGTTCGTATACTACAAGGCTAATCTTTGGCCACCCCAGAATAGGTAGAACATACTGCGCTAATGAATGTCGAAGCACTACTTGCTGGCTACACCATGGCTGATGAACCCTGAGGCCCAAACACAGCAAAACGTGTACGTAACGTCACACGTTCCATTATTCGCCTCGTCCGTCGAATCGTGTTAGAAATAATTGATTATTTTAGCTTCTATCAGCTCTTCTTGGGGATTTACGATGTGACGCGAGTCGCCAGTTACAGCTAGGAGGCTTTGCCGTACCTCTACTTGCTCTTGTCCGTCCTGTGTCTGCCCGCTATCCTCCACCCTCTGCAATTATTATTCAACATGGCTCGAGGCCGCCAGCTATGGGTGGCTATACTAATTGTGGCTTCCTCTCTTGAACTATCTACCTCTCGACAAATACTCTTGCCCCAGATACTCAAATCCCTCCAGTCGACCACATGTGTCCAACCTCCCCCGTTGCAAACGTCGTGGCAAAAATTCCCGATGCCGAAAAATGGCGAGAGAGACTTTGGTCCACCAAACGTTAGTAGTTCATCCTAGGTCTTGGGCTTTTTTTGATTTGACCTGTCGCTCTCTTTAGGTTTCTCAAGGCAAGGCGAAAAATGGGCAACCGAAGCCCAAGCAACCCTCGGGGAGAAGAAAGATCCGGAATTTGATTCTGGTTATTCCTGACGGCTTTGGGTATGTATTTAAGTCTCGCTGGGTAGGAGGGGACTAACAAGGGTAGGACAGTCCCGCATCGGAAGTCTTCGCACGAGATTTTATTCAATGGAACAACACCGCCTACGGATGGAATCACCAGGTGAGAACTCATATCCTCTCGATCGATTTGGCTCCGGTCTAATATCTCATCCCGTTACCAGCTAGCGTCAGACACAATCCAAATCGGGTCTGTCCGTACTCGTTCCTCTGACACCTACATTACCGACTCTTCTGCCGCCGGAACGGCCTACTCCTGCGCAATCAAAACATACAACGGTGCAGCCGGGGTCGACGAGAATGGAAGCCCGTGCGGGACTGTACTCGAGGCGGCTAAATTGGCTGGGTACAAGACTGGGTTAGTCGTTACGAGCCATATGACCGACGCGACGCCTGCGACTTTCGCCTCACATATTTACGACCGAAATCAGGAGGATAAAATTGCGTTACAATTGAATGGGAATCAGCCGCTAGGCAGAGTGGTTGATTTGATGTTTGGTGGAGGGCTAGTTTACTTCTTGTGAGTTCCCCCCGGTAGCTGGTTTTCGAGTTCACTTCTCACGTTTGACTAGGCCGAACACGACCGCCGGGTCAGCTCGCCCCGATTCTCAAGATTTGATCCAAGAAGCCAAAGAAGCAGGCGTCCACACGCTCACATCTCGTGCGGAATTCGATAATCTTAACGGGGGAGCTCAAGCTAAACTTCCCATGATGGGCTTATTTGCTCCTCGTACTATTTCGTACGAAATTGATAGAGATCCAAGTGGGCAGCCTAGTCTATTGGAGATGACGAAAACGGCGCTAGAGACCTTGAAACGAGGGAGTGTGGGGAACGAGAAGGGATTTTTCATTGTGGGTACACTGCTATATATCGGAATCGTTTACTCATTTTTCATTTTCGTCTAGATGATAGAAGCCTCAGTCAGTCGATTGTCAGATTTTATCTTATCATTTTAACCGTGAAGTTACCTTGTAGCGAATCGACATGGCGGCACACGCAAACGACCTGATTGGACACCTCAGCGAGATAATCATGTACAACCGCGTTGTGGAATATGTCAAAGAATTTGTGGACCAGAACCACGACACTGTGTTGATCGGTGCGGCTGATCACGAGTGTGGAGGTTTAACGCTGGGTGGTATTGTTGATACGGGGGAATATCAGTGAGTTATATGTACACAACATTAGGAGTTCTGGGCTTATGCTTTGTAGGTTTAACCCCGCACCACTTGCTGATGCGAAACATTCTGCTGGGTACCTTGCGGATGCTTGGGCGGCGTATAACGGTTCAGATCCGGACTCGTACCTCAACGAACTATTCAAAGAATATGGAATCAATAATCCCAAGTACGTTCACTGCAAAATTCATTCAACGCGCCACGACTGACTCCACTACAGCTCGACAGAATTCTCAGTTGCCAAGGAGCACAAGTCAAACGCGGGCTTCAACTCACTTCATTTTGGACAGTCCTTGACTCGCCAGGCGATGGTTAAGTGGGCCTCGGTGAGTTAGTTTTGAACCTCAAACATGCAATATGCTAATATCCTGAGCGAATAGATTGGACACACTGGCGTTGGTGCGTACGTTTTCGGTCCAAATGACTTGTCGCTCACGAGAAGACAGATGTGAACCTGATTGGGTATGGCCTGAACGCCCATCTTCTGGCTGGGAATCGAGATAATACAGGTAATTCCGACAATATCTGCTATTCCGTGGTAGTATTCTGATACTCTGTCATTTCTCCCGCTAGAAATCGGCCAGTTCATCGCTGAGCAACTGGGCCTGGATCTCCCGGCGGTTACCGAGCAGCTGAACGACAAGAAAAATGAGGAGTGGTTGATAAACGAAGTTGGGCGGGATAAAGTCGAGGTATGACACTTAGGTCCTAATGCTTAGCGGTCTTGTTGACTCGTTCTCCCAGCATGGCGTGAAAAGCGGATCATCCCGTCGGTCTTACATTCACCAACATTAGTTGTGAGATTGCTCTTAGTTGTAGAAATAGTATGGGAAATATATATGTTTCCAGTACGTTTAGTGTACCAGAAACCTTTTGCCGTTGTACAAGTTGAGTATATGCATTCGACAGGTTTGAGAGGGTAATGTACGGACGTAAAATGTATAATAATGTGAACCCCACTATATTGATCGAGTTTTGGATCGGAAAGAAGCCGGTAACGGCAGTGGTTCTGCCTGTCGCGTATCCTCAGCCTCCCAGTTTTTCAGGCCTTCCCGTACCCCTTCCGGTAGGCGAACACCCAGTGCCTCCACCATCTGCCACATTCTGACCTCATCCAACAGCCCTCGTTTCTGCAGACTCCACAACCCCTTTGCAATATTCCACGCACTCGCTGGTCCAAAATCCTGCTTCTCCTCCTCCTTATGGTCTAATCCTCTACTAGTTCCTCCAACGAGCCCTGACTGATGTGCCAACATCCAGATCTCCCAGGCGATCTTCGGTCGGCGAATTAGCATTGCAGTTTCGATAGCTTGACGAACTGTGGAAGTATGCGCGGATCGACCTGCCAGTCGCAAAGATTCCGTAATCCGCTCGAACAAGCGGTCTCTCTCGACTTTACTAGATTGAGGAGTGGGAGATTCCGAGGAACTTTGTTGATTGGGGGTTGATTGTTTGGGGTTATCGGCCTCCCAGCTGGATCTGATTAGCCGCAAGTTGGCTCGAACAAGCACGTCGAGCGCCTTGGGTTCAAGTGACCCACATCCTGCGTCTCGCGCATGATATAGTACGCGAGCGGCCTCGTCCATTTTGCCCTGCAGGACAGATTGGTGAAGGACGATGTTATACAAGTATGGAGTTGGCTTGAACCCTGGGATCCGTGCGGGAGCTATTTCGAGAAGGATTTGTACCGCGCGTCCTGAGTTTCGTCGAGCGAGCGCAGAGAGGATAATACCCAGGTCGTAATTGTCTGGAACCTCGTTTCGACGGAAGAAAGCATTGAGAGCGTCAAGAGCGGGGATGAATCGGTTGATGGCGAATAGACACGCGATGGAAGTAGTGACGTGGTAATGGTCGGCTTGCAGGTACGCATCGTACTCGGTCTGGTCGAATCCATGAACCATGGCAAATGCATCGTAGACACGCTCAGCTACTTGGCGAAAATGTTCAGTGTTGCCTTCTAGTTGTGCTCGGTGCCAGCCTTGAAGCTTGCGTCGATCCTTCTCCGCAAGTTTCATAAAGTGACGGACGAGCGCGTAGACCATCGCTGGGTCGCCAAAAAAGAGGGCCTGTTCCGGCGTAAACGGCCGACGCGGACCGCCGAGCTGTCTCGACGCAATAGTCCAGAGATCGAGTGATTGCTGGGTAGCACCTGCACGGATGACTTGTGTAATGACCTGAGGGGCCCGCTCGAGCGGGATCTCTCGGGGCAGCACCCGAGTGCTGGATGCGTATCGTTTAAAGATAGTGTGTATAATCTCAAGAGAGGTAGAGAATTCCTCGAGGTAAGATAGCCGCTTGAGGATTGAGACCAGTATTACTCCCGAGGGAATCGGGAACGCGGATCCCCCAAAGTGACGCCAAATTTTAATTGCGAGGTCGGGATGACCACGGCTAGCTTTGTAAAAGTGGCCTACTAGTTGAGGCGGAACTTGTTTAGGAGGTATAGAGCACAAGATGGTAGCCGCATGAGCCAGCGACTCGGGAGAAGCGATTTCGATAAAGCCTGAGATGATATGCAAAGTGGTGGGGCTAATTCGATCGGCAACCGAGTCATAGTTTGTGTTTAATATATTGACAAAACCAGCTGCACTATTGAGATCATTTTCATTGAGAGATATTCGGGCACCCAGTGCAGCGATAGACAAACCAGATGAGCCAAGACTGGAGGTTTCGTTGCCGGCAGCAGCTAAAGTTGACTTTGGGATACTGTATTCTTTCACGAGTCGCCGAAGAGAACCCCCAGCAGATTCCACGTTCTTGTCTCGTAGGTATTTGAGAGTTTCATGTAATAATCCTCCTAGAGATGGCTGTCGCTTAGAACGAATGGCGGAGGAGAAGGACATGAAGAGAGATAACGAGAATTTTGTCACGTGCCAGGACCCTGTGCGCGTCAATTCTGCCCACTTGATCCTCTTCCGAACCACAATCACAATGAACCACTTGCCGGCTGAGCTCGTCCTGCACATCTCGGAGTGCTTGCATGACAAATCATTGCAACTCAAACTTGCCGCATTGAACTCGAGAACCTACCAAATCGTCACACCCCTAGTGTACAAGCGAGTATCAATCTCCAATTCGGATAAAATCTTGGCTTTTCGCAGCAGTGTGGCTAATAGCAGTCTTAGCATTCACGTTAAATTTCTGCGGCTGGACTTACTTTGCCACTGGTCTGGTGGCCGTACGCCCGCTGTTGGCCATGCCATTTACGACATACTTGACAGTCTAGTCAATCTGGGGGAGCTTGAGCTTTTGGGCCACGCGGCTCTCTTCCTTTGCGAACATTTGTCACTTAACGTACTCGTTCCGACACGTCAGCTCACTCGCCTAAAGATAATGGGCTGTTATGGGATTGGCTTTATTAGCTTTTTACATTATCAACCCTCAATAGTGTCACTTGAGTTGGTCAAATCATGTTGCGGTCAGCGCTTCCCATCAACCAGTTCCGTGGCTGAAAACCGCCACTCTTTTCTTCCTGCGCTCGCCGAACTGGCTGCCGACATTCCGCACATCATCGAAATTGTACCAGGGCGTCGGATTCACAAAGTGGACGTGCTTTCCACCCATAGAACGAGATCAACAGAGTTGAACGGTCTCATACAAGCCATCGGCATGTCTCGGGTTCCGGTGACATCAATCAGCTTCTTGAACACTTCGCTTGTGCCACACTATAGCGACCACATAGGCTGGGCCTTCATTCGACTACTCTCACAGTCCACGGTTGCCGCGAGCGTGCACGCTTTGGTCGTTGACATGCGCGTCCAGGTAAGCACTAGCGTTAAATAACTTGGCTCAATTTTAAATCTAAAGCTATGTTTGATCTAATAATAGACTGAAATGAATTTAAGGAACGCGTACCCCGAACTAACTTGGGAAAAAGTCGCTCAAGCACTAGCTATATTCACCTCCCTCGAGTCTTTACAATTTGAAAAGGAGAGGTGGTATGCTTCTTATGAATGGATGTCCGAGGTGCCGCGGCAGATCGGTTCCTTAATACAACTCTCTTCCTGGAAGGCGTTTTGTCAAAAGCTGCTGCATGTGAAGCTTTTTGGGAAGGTTTTGGAATAGGTTTGTTTCTCGCTGTTAGTT
>MU132210.1:177358-190074 GCA_015039395.1 Ceratobasidium sp. AG-I
GGATTTGAACCAAACGTCCCAAATTGGGGTAATTCCATGGTTAGATGGTGGGGAGTGTTTTGCCTTATATTTATGGTTTAGGTAGTTGGGATGGTCTTAGTGAATATGCTTTGTGGGTGCGATTGGTTTTCACCGATGTAAAGTATCCTTGCCACAACTGGAACACAATTAAATTCAGTAGAACCGCGTGCGTGATAAGGCTACAGGTAGCGGTTAAAGTTAGACTACAAGGATTGTGTTATGGCACTGTTGATTCTGGGGCCGGCGGTTCGCGTTAGGATGAGGAGATAAGAGCGCTAGAGAGCGTATGTATTATGTGGCTATAGTGTGAACTACAATACCTATAAAAGATGGAATAGGCCAGTTGAGAGCGACAGTATATTCAGTAGGGATGGGGGATGGGCGGCGCGCGAGTACAACTCCCGGGTCGGGATAAGACTGATGCTGTCAGCAGAACCCCGAAATTCAATCGATTTAGGGAAGCAAATGATGATGTAAGGTACGGTGGACTAGGAGTGCTGTCCGGGGTTTCTTGGGTCTCCTCTTCATCTTCTGCTCCGCGTCTCCCCGCTCCTCTAATGGCGAGCAACGGACTGTAGAAACTATATGTATTTGTATGTATGTAAAAGGGAGTCGAGTACTATTAAACGAGACAGTAAAGATAGTAGAATTGGGAGTAAAAGGCATGGGTTGCAAGGGGTCGCATACGCCCCTATTTGTATTCTTGTATGCGCTCCGAGTCATAAGGTAACTTGCTGCGCACTTACTGCGCATATAATCTGACTCGATTACGTTCTATTACACTCTGGTTCATTCGTGTGTATACATGAAACTTCTATACGGACGAGGTGTCAAGGTGAGGAGCAACGGGAAATGGTAAGCGCCGAACCTTGCCCCTCATATATAGCTACCCTAAGCACCGGGCTATTATCCGACTAAGTATCGCTCGTGTCACGCCGCTGGCCCTGCCACATTACCTTTTGCTCTGAGGAATTAAATGAGTATATGAATCTAGTTTTATGGGTTAAACCTTCTCTCGTACATACCTGCTACCTTAATGCCCTGCCTTTACTGCCTCTCTAAATCTTCGTGTCTTAACTCGCTAATATGATTCTTCAAACTTAGGCGCACTCGCCTCGCTGCCCCGCCCTCGGCTCGATCATAATTTACGTTCTGTATTCTGAGTCAAATGGCAATTCCTGACGAAAGAATGAGATGAGTCATGTTGATCCTAGCATACAAATGAAAATGTCTATGATGCTCAAGTGCCACTACGAAGCATGTAAGGAATTTTTGAGATAATTCAGCCATGGAACCCATAAAGTGAAAAATAGGAGGAGCTAGCAGTCATTGCTTAACGATGTGTACACATCAGTATCGACGAGCGTAGGATGTATCGACATCAGCCCGGATCACGGATTCATGTGTCAGTTAAGGTCAAAGACAGAAACGTTGGGAGAGACAGTGAGGGTGGAAGCGATTGGGGCAGTGGCAGCCACGGCGCCACAGCAATTGGCGGCGTTCGTGTCCACTCTGACTCCACCGTTATCACGCTTGAAGCGTCGTTCTCTGGATCAATTGCGTTATTGTCACCTTGTGGCATGTGCTTAAATATTTCGGCTTTAATCTCAGCTACGGATAAGAACGATGGTTAGCCGAAGCCCAGAACTTTAAACACCTTTCTGACCATGTGAGTCCAGCTTAACTATCAGGTTGCGGGCACCAGTGTCCACAGACCACGAAACAGGACTGCTCCGCAATTTTGCCACCGTTTCAAATATACCCTCATCAATGAGTGCCTTCCGCGATTCAGCTACTTGTGAAATGTAATAATTCGCTTATTACTTCAAAAAGAAGTACCAACCGTGATGTGATAGCGATTCGACCATGTCCAGCGCGCGGCATGTGAAGTTAGACATCCTGTCAATTGATTCTAACCTCTTTGCATTAGTATGGACGTAAGAATTAGTGGGGCAAACGAACCACCATGCCCCCATCGATATGGACCCGTTTTGCACGCAAGGCCGAGTAGTTTCGCCAGTACTCTAACCATCCCTATGGGTATCGCCTCTTCCTTGTTATGTCCTGAGATATGGGTATTTTTGTTTTGTTTTTGTTTACAAAACCAATTAGAAATGAATATCACGGACAGGTGAAGAAAGCGTACCCAAAGCAACAACATTCAGGGCTAAATCTCTTGCGCTCGCGGCTAATTCTCCATCATTATCGCTCAGCCACCCATCTTCGTCTTTCAGCAACTCAAAAAGGTCGGAAACAAGGTTTCGTGCCATCTCATGGTATCGGGAATCTGGTCATAATAATATGTGAGTATCCGGGAAGTTCCCTGTTCCCGTTAGAGTGGAACTAACCGTGCGCAGCTACTCTAACGATCGCCAGAGTCATGCAGGGTTCTTGCTTGGGTTTCAATGTGCCAACTAGGGACTCAATAAGCTCTGCGTTTAACAATTCCGCTGCGAGCTTTTTTTAAGTCGTCTCTTCAATAGTCAGCTGAGAGGCGCTTACGAAAACGAGTTAGCTGCTCTATAGCATTTGCAACCTCCTTGCTCAGTGCCTCTGAATCCAGCAAGTGGATGAGCTCCAACGTGACATTATGACTAGCCAACTCAGACCTCGAATCATCTAACTCACAAGCACAGTTAGTTCGGTCAAATATATATCAAGCATCAAGAACTGACCATGCTGAGCCAGTTTAAGCACTAGCCGGATAGTCTCTCGAACCAGTGTTGCGTCTTTGTTTCCTAGTGCCAATTTGAGCTCTTTCACCGTTTCTCCTTCCATGAATGCGGCTCGAAATAGCTCTGAAATATTTACAGTTAAGCCAGGAGGTACATTTCACATACAAGAATGCTTACTGTGATCTGTAAGGCTCGCAATCCCCCTAGAAGCGCTTGGTAGGGTCTGGGCTAGACTAACTAGGGTTCTAGTAACCTCTTGAACGTTCGCAGAGAGAACGGATTCATCTAGAGGTTACTCAGCCTGCCAGCCTTTCGACTGTGTTAGCCGAACATGTCACTCACCATATTGGCCAATAACTGCTATAGCTTTAATTGCCTCTTCCACCACAGGGTGATGATCGCAGGATAAAAGAGAAATCAGCCTCGGTGCTGCCTCTTGAGTTAAATGTACACGAGTGGCCTCTGTCATTCGGTTGTTAATCAGAGTGCAACAATTACATCGAATAATATAATCCCACCGTGCTTTGCCAGCACCGCGATAAATCGTATAGCCTCAATGACCCGAGATTTCCTGTCGGATTTCGTGAATTCTACGGCCGCGGAAACGTGCTCTTGCGTTATTTCATTCGTAGCAATACCTTACGATAAATTTACAACGGCCGTCTCAAATCAGGATAGCGCGTAAACACATAGTATGCTTACCTGATTCTGACATGACATTAACTGCCCGTAGAACCCCTAGAATCAACTTTGACTTGTGTTTTGGTGGTTTCAGTAAGGGCAGAAGCTTCTGCATTACGCCGCCTTTACACAGTGCGTGGCGAGCCTTCTCTGCATACGAAAACGATTAACAGACCTATCTGCATGCACTCTATGAAGCCTGACCGTTCTTAGCGATTTCAGCGATCGCACCAACGATATCTTCGGTCATCTCTGGGAGGTGTATAAAATATTGGTCTGGGCGCAAGCTGCGGCATTACAAAAATCCACTCACCCAATAAGTCACCATTGAGGCTCCCAGGGAATAAAAGTGGAAACGACTCAAAAATGTGAGATCCGCTCATAACTTCAACATAATCTGCAGCCATTGCGGGAAGCACAGTTTGCTATTAGGGTTATTCAAGTGGGCATATTTAAGACATACCATTATTTAAGACTCGAATTTCTAATACCACCTCTACCATTATACTGGCCAACCTGTTTGACGGGAAGTTTGTCGGGTCGACTTGCTGGATAGTATTGGCTGTGTTGCTGTAGTATAAGTAAGGGAGACTGGAGACTAAAAAAAATAACACATTACTTCGGCTGGGGAACATTCTAACATTTCCCCTTCCCATCATTCTCAGTTTCTTTATGAAGCCTGATAAAATACTATGTTTTGAAGACTCCGCATCGGCTAGATAAAAGGAGATTCAGAAGAGCTCAGCGCATCTGCCAACCAGCTTGCTTACGGGTCAACCGGCTCTGACTCCATAGTTTCAACAAACTCGCCACACGAGGTATAACAATCGTTTTAATATGGTCAGAATCAAGATTCTCTAAGGTGTATATTATTAGAACCAGTAGTAAATGTATATCTGAACTAACCATTTCCAATTTTGGGCCTCGATTCATAAGGGGTTGATTGTGTGCCCGCCAGCTTCGTCAGGAAAAACTGCTAGATCAAATTTGCCGGTTTTTGGCAAACCGTGCCCGTTAACCACCGTTTCACCCGGCAGTTGTCAATTCCCGGTCCATTTGCTCCTCGAGCTGGGTCATGTTCTCGGATTTGCCCCTCAGGGTGTGGTATTATACCCTGGGCGGCAATTTGTCTTCTCGAGAGCTAAATGAGCTTCAAAATATCTAGTAATCAATATATCTACCTGCAAATGTTAAATGCAAGCCAATCTTATGCTAATCAATCTTGCTGTTAACCTCAAGAAAAGAGTCTTATAATACTATATTCATCATGTATTTACATGGCTAACCAGCCAGCTATGCAATGCTAAACGAAACGGGAGGTGGACAAGCAAGATCGGGGTGGTGGTTCGAAGTAGAAATAGTGTCGGGGAGAGAGGATTTCATCAAGGTCAAAACTCCGTGATAGTGACGCAACGAGTTGGGCGCCAGCAGTATGGAGGTAGCCGGGTGGAATGAGAGTCGTAGGTGGCATATGTGCAGAGGGTGTGGTACATGTTACTGAACGTGGTGCGCCACTGTAAGGATTAGCTCAGTAGGCTAGGCGAGGTAGAAATTGTAGGGAGGAGGTGGCGGCGTAGTCGTCGAATTAGAACAACAGGTGGTCAAGGGCGGTTGCGACGACAAAGAGACGTGGGCGCACAAGGGACATGCGCTATGGCAGGCTTGTAGTGGTTGTTAGCGGGTAGTGAAGCAAGGAGGCGGTGGGGGGCGAGGGACGTGCATTACAGGTCACAACGGGCTATGCCGCGTGTCATAGGCGCAGGTGGGCGAGGTGAGTAGGGCGTGTGTACAGTCGGGCATGGGGGTGCTACTTTGGTCAGAGTGCCCGAAGAGCGCGGGTGTGACTCGAAAGGCGAGCTGTTGGAGCTCGAAATTCAAAGAACACGATGTACGACGGACGGACCACTCACCGAGGGTCATACGGAGCGCAAGACGACGGTCTAAGCGGACGAAGACGAGTGCGTGCACATTGCACCGCCCCGGACAATCCTGAGGCGTCGTTCCTAAGCCTGTCGAGGCAAAACGAGTCAGTGGTGCAGCGGGACGGCAGTAATATGTACAGGCACGAGCTGAGGCGTGCACGACACCAAAACGATGAAAATCGTCGCCGCCAGCGATTTGGCGACGAAAATCGTCGATACACGCACGCAGTGCGAGACCACGAAGTCACGGATCGACTTACCGTGAGGTGTAGCCCCCTACGAGGCTTCCATCGACTCCGAAAGGGCGTGTTCGATTCGCGTAGTTAGTCGTTTGGCAGGGAACGATGGTATGGCGTTTGGGAGAGGGAACGAGAGCGGCCAGGGCGAGGGCGAGACCGAGAACGAACGCATCGGATGCGTAATGTCGTTTGGCCTACAGAATTGCCAACTGGCCAGATGGTTTGTTAGTGAGTACGGACACGGTGGCACTATGGACTCACCGGTAGTCGTCGTCTGACGCTGGCACCGTGCTGTGGCGACTTGTGTGGGTCGTTGATCGACGGCGTGGTGGACAAGTTCGACGCTGGCTCGAACGAGTGGCGCTTACTAAGCGACGAACTATGGACCCTCGGCCGATTTCTCTCTTCAATTTCTTTTTGATCGTTTTCCCTCATTCTTCATTCGATTTCTATCGTTCTTTTTGCGCTCACATTCTTTTCGATGATTCGCTTGACCTTGTTCATTTGTTTGCACTCAACACCACGTTTGAGAGTGTGTTGTAAGTCAACCGTAGCTTCCCGGTTTGGAGCCGGATGTGAAATTCGGCCTTTGATTTCCGATGGTTACGATTTTTGCCAGGCAACGCACCTCCGCCTTTTAACCAGGGCTACCTCTGCCCTTGTCTCGCTACCACGATATTGTCCAACACCCCAGCGCCCATGCTCGAAGCCCGCCATATATAGATAACGAGCACACCAACCTACCAGCCCTGACATGTAAGTTCCACCAAACACTTGCTGGCTCACACGCTCACCTCCGCTATCCCAATGCTTCCATTGCGGCCCCAGGCGCGTCCTTGAGTGTCGTGCCCGCCCCGCTCTCCCTGCTAGCGGAGATCTGGCGGCCTGCCTCTAGTAAGCACGCATCCACACCAGCTCAACCAACGTGTAGAGGCACGCCCGATTCAACACTTGGTCACGAACAAAAGCGCGTGCACAACTCACCGTGCACAGAATGGCGTCGCCAACTCGTACCTACGGTAAGTACTCCGCCTTCACACACTACCACCACCTCACAGCCGCTCTTTGTTCTATTTTAGCCACCACGTGCCACTGTGCTTGACGTCGTACCGCTACAGCCGACCTTCAACCCGACTCGACTCCAACACACACCGGTGCACAACCCTCAACTCCGCTCGGCCGACGCCCCTTCCACACAATATGCCGACCTAGTGCCAATACATTATTATGTACGTGCGCCACCTCCCTTGCGGACCTCTCCCATTCCCCCCTCGCACCACCTGTTCACACGCATCCGCTATTTCTTGTCTAGATGTGTACCACAAATGATACCGGTCCCAGCATGTGTTACACGGCCAAACGCATGGCTCCTTAGATAGTTTCCTCCGCGCCGTGCGCTGTACTGTACATCACTGCCCTGTATTAGTGGCCACAGATATGATATACTTGACTACACTGCTATCTGTGTGCATGATTGGTTGATGGCGGTGGAAAATGAGCAAACAGTGGGCATATGTGTTGTATTGTGCTTCACTAATGCACAATTTGCCTGATAGTGATAATAATTTACCTCTCCGGGGCTCGTATTTGCCTTTTCTGAATGCCAATTCACCCTCCTAATTGGCGGATTTACCCCAATTTACCCACATGAGGGGCAAATTTGACACCTAAGAGGTAAAAGGAGAGCTTATAATTCGGGGGGGTTGGTAAATCCGGCAAATGGGTAAATAATAGCAAATAACAGCAAATTTGATTTGGGGTTTTTTCCTGACGTTTGCGGCATGGGCCTGAAGCTTAGTGTCTAGCATATGTATTTTTATGCTTTCAAAAAAGCTAAATATGTTTCACAAGATGAGGCGTACCTGCATTTAGACCTACAACTGAAAGCACAATCTGCTTCAGTGGACCATAATCTACCCCTTGGTAATCTGCGAGCTTTCGGATAAATGGTCGCCCCCCATACGTCCAAATCAAGTCAGATTTACCTAGAGGTACAAGGTCAGATATACCATACACCGTGAGATAGAAGTAAGTGGCAAGACTAAGCGTACTAGATTCTGTTGTGTATTCTTGCAATTGTTTGACCCACGCATCGTTGGGGCTATAGTCGAGAGGCCCGATTAGGTCTAGCGCCTCTAGTACATCGTTATTTGCCTCCCAGAGCGTCTGTTCCAAGCCTTTATCTTTTGCGTCTTTGAAGACCCCCTTCCATGATGTATTTATTCGGTTATCCTGCATGAATTTTGCCTTTGGATTATACTCCGGTTTAGGTTCGCCGATAGTTCGTGGTTGATAGTTTGGCAAAACTGTGAAATGAATTTTGTGTCCGTTTAATACTTTCCTACCCCTTCCTCGGTGGGGTTTCCTAAAATAGCCTCAGCCATCTCATACGGGTGGGTGGGAGCTTTCACTTACCTTTTTGTAACATCTTCGCCATTTGATTTATACGAAGCTCTTGAAATTGGCAGCCATTCAAGCACCCACCATAGCCGTCGTAAAGATTCGGTAACTTCTGCGGCCTCTTTGTTGACCTGGACATTATGGGGTTCCAATTTCAACCCCACGCGCTTTGCTTCTTCCATTATCCAGACCAAAGGTTCTGCCCCACGATCAAGAGTCGGATTTTTCTTGTTCCCTCCTCCTCTAAAATTAACGATTCAACTAACGTCAGAGCACCAATAAAACTTGCTACTAACATGTCCGAATGTGTTCCTGCGAACCAAACCTCTTTTGAATGGTCGTCATCGTGTGACGTAGATTTTGCGTGTTCAGGGAGGAACTTGACCCGGCGCTCATCAAGAGCCAACGCATGGCGAAAGTACGTGACGTGATTGCATGTGTTAACTGCCGGTAAGAGTTTTTGTCGAACAATTCCTACTGACGAAACTGTGTCCCTAGGAAGTACCAATCGAGCGTAAGCTAACTACACGCGGCAACACAAAAGTGAACGTACCAGGCGCCCAGAAAATGCACGGTCACCCCTTCTCGAGAGAAAGCCTTCTTGAATGTGTCTACCTTAGATCGGTATGATTCATTACGCTCGGGATCACACTTGGCATAAAGCTCCCACGCGCTTTGAATTCGGTGTTTTATGAGATAAATTGTTTATAAGATAAAACTAAACACACTGCTTACAATGGAATTTGCTCTAGGTTACCAGGATGGAGCAAACCAATCTAAACGGTCAAATTTAAGTTCGGGAAATAAAATTCAACAAGTTGCACATACGTTGCGAATCATACCAGCTATAGCTCTGACCTGATAGGCGCCTCGGGAAAACCCTAGAACCAGTAATCAAACAGCTGCAAATTTTCATAGTCAAAGCGCTTACCAAAGAGATAAATCTGGTCGCCAGGCTGATAGGTGTCTGCCAACCAGCGATATGCTCCAATAATGACATTTTCCAAATTCCTAGCATCAACACTTCAGCAGATATCCCCAACAGCAATTATTATTATTTTACCAAGCAATCGCAAGGTCAACAATATTGTCCAACACTTGTTTCATGTACGTATAAGAGCGCCAGGATGGCTTTGCGAATGTCCCAATACCGCTGTTATAGTAAGTAAGCTGCGAACCATCTTTCTTGATGTGGCTGTAAAGCTCGATCACATTGGTATTCTAGCAGGAACAATATCAATAAGCAACGCGAATGAAACGAGACGGTGTAAAAATGAAAACAACTTTGTCAGAGAATTGATTTGATGTCCCGTCAATACAGACTATAAGGTTCCTTGTGTTGGGTCTCGTGTTCGCAATAAGACTTGCCCTGACCGGAAGGGCTGTCCATTTTCGGACAGAATGCTGTTTGATAGCGGTAGTGGGTTTGGGATGGTATGTAGGACCTGGATCGGACCTTGTCGATCCAAAGGCCACTGGCTCAGTATAGATATTCGCCATGGGGAAAGCTCAGCAGAGGGTTAGAGGGTCACGCTTGCACTTCGGCGAGCTGAGGTTTAATACATATTTATTATCGTGCAGCGCAAACACTCGAAACCGAAACTGCCATGGCGCTTTTTCGGCTGGTGGGACCCTTGGACACCCACGACCAAATGCTTGCTCAGGTCGCAGGCAATGAGGTTCCGATAAGCGATCAGTGGCTGGCCTGGCATCAATGGACAACGTTGTCTTTGTATCACATTCGTAGCACACTCGTTGTGCTACCGATCTACATGCACTATTGCCTTTAACCATAGTAAACCTATACTGTCACCATGCTTTCAGAGCCCATCTAGTTTCAGTCGCCCGTTCAACTGGTCTTCGGTACAGTATTCATAACCATATAATCAGGTCTAATTCTAGTTTGCTGCGTGTTTTTCTCCTAGCTACGAGACAATAAAGGTCTATGCGACCACGTTAAGTCATTACAGGTATCTATGCAGACTTTTGTTTGGGATCAATATTGTCATGTGCAGTATCTACCACCAGCGAAGTAGAAAATGCACTATCTTGAAATCATTCATGTTTGCTGGGATCTAATAGCGTGGCGTCAAATACCAACAAAACTAGCTCGGATCCGAGCCGCATGGATCAAAGCATGTGCAATATCTTTTCATTTGATAATCTTAATCTAACCATTCGCATATAGGCAGACGCTCATCGAGTTGGGCAGTAGATCAATCAAGGAACGCTGGGATGTTAAGAATAATTATGTAGGCAGCTAGCAACTGAAACAGCGCAATAAGAACTACACATAGGGAGATCAAAATAGTATATACACGACGGGCATGCTTGTCATTAGACGTCACGAGCAAGTAGCTGTGCCTCGCTTGTAATATTTGAGCTTACCTCGGGGCCGTTGACTGTATACCCGGGATACTCGGCAGCCGTATAGTGGTGAAGCTCAGGGTTTCTACCGGGTGAGCGTAGTCGGCTTTCGCCGGTGCAAGCATCCCTGCCATTGTTGAGGCGCAATGAGGCTCAGCAATGTTACGTAGTTGGCCAGGAGGCAGGCAATTATTAAAGTTAGACTATGGAAGACGTGTTGATACCTCACGGTGCAGTGTACATCCGCTTTGTCTTATTGTGTTGGCTCTTCAAAGAACACAAGGGCAATGATTGGGTTTTTGCGTAACATACCGGGCGGTACCAGTACAGTATTCGGAGCCTAGTTTCCGTAAAATGAATTTATTCCACTGGCTAACCAATATTCCCGAGGGATCTGGATTAGGAGTAGCGATCTTTCGGGATGCTAGTCCCGCACCCAAGTTAGCAATATCGAAGTGAATAAAAATCTTTAAGAAGAAACGAGACCATGATTAGAATAGGTTACTACGGTGGGCTATTCAATCACAGTCTTTTTTCACCTGGTCACATATCGTCCGAGGGCTCATAATTCTTTCTACAGGTTTCGAAGATGAGATTGAAGATTATTTAGCTAACAATTTCATTCCTAAAGGAATTATTGGCATGGTGTGATAGCTTTCGGAACAGAGCCAACACGGACTTCAAGCCAGAAGGAGGGGCCTTCAGGTGTCGGGGGAGGGGTTCCCAATGAAGAATTTGTTCTAAGAGAACCCCACAGAGGAGAGATGGATAACAAGCCAAAAGCCAATAGAGGGGCAGTTCACCACTGCGGCGAACAACACCTAAGCCTGACACCTTTCAAATGCAATGTATACAAAATGAGGTAAATCGTATGCACTATAAATAGCAGCTGACAGATAAACTATTTTTAATCAGCTGTGAGATATAAGAAGAGGTGCAGTATTGAGAGAGTGAGTATGCTGCGCGCGCTCGCTTTACATAACTATGAGGGACAATTTCCGAGTTATAAAGAAGAGACAGGGCTCGTAAGTGCCCGCATATATGACTAGGGCTATATATGCGCTGTCGAGTAACATCTTAGATACTCGAGTCATCCTCAAGGTATATGTGTAGACGTACATACGCTCAATTGATGCTCAATATATTTAAATTCATACCATAATTGTAGATACAGGAGCCGTAGCTGATTAGCATAAGTCGTGTTCGTGTGGGAAGGGTGTGATTGACTCGGAGTATGAGATCCCATAGTGCAAAAGTCTTACACTACAGTATCGTAAGGTAGACCCACTGCATAATCTACCACCCGTTACAGAAACATGTTACAAGCTGCACCAAACAGTGCCTTTTTAGCGTTTCCGCAAGTCGCAGAGGTGTTCAGAAAAATGACATTCCATTCTATTGTAAAGAGTAGGATGTAGCATCCAGTGTTGCCGCGAAACACAAAAATGTCGAGACTGATGGCTGATTGCAAAAACACGAGACGTACTTAGCCCTTCCCACCCCCAACTACCTCTCCTAGTACACGTGTTGATCATAGACGCCAATGCTAGAAGCCTCATGTTTTTTTTTACTGTAATCATCCATCGAGCCCCGTGGTGGGGTTGGATTGAGACTGAATACTCGACCTGTCCGATGGGTTGTAGCTGGTCTGTGGCATAGTACCATGATAATATTATATAAATAGATAATAACCCACATAGTGGGCGACGTGTGTCGCAGGTCTAATCGTCGCGGTGTTCGTGGGGGAATCCAGAGCCGCCGACAGCGGCTCGAGGATGTTGGCCGGGCCGCCCAGCCCGTGAACGCGAGGATCGCAAGGCTGGGTGTGGCATTGGATCTGGTGCGTGCACTAACTATGGCTTGTGCAACGAGGGCGTGCAGGGGGGACCAAATATATACATAGAAGAAAACACGGGGACACCATGCCCAAGGTGTCCTCTGCGGGGGCCACAACAGCATGTGACCGTACTCGGTCTTCCACTGTCGGTCGAGTAACGCTATTGCCTCCTCCCCACGCTGCGCTCCTGCCATTGGAACACCGACCCATCAGATAGCCAAACAGCAAAATACAGGGACAATGATGGATCTCGTGCCAAATATGTCCTAGGCAATCAATATTCGGCTAAGGGTCATGAGATAAGGCGAAAGAGATGTGGTGTCAAGCGGTATTCTTTCTTACCTTGCTTCGGTCTCGGTCCAATGTTGCCATTGGAAATGAGCTGCCGTCTAGCCTTCCGCAAATGTGTGAAATGCGGAGCGTGGAGGTTAGTAGCGTCGGCCTAAGATTGGGGATCGGCAATCATCGCGTGTCTTGCCTGTACTAGTGCTGACATAAAGTCCGTGGACACGTGACTGATTTTTGTCCTCCTCTGCGAGTCTTTTGCCTCGTATACGCCAGCGGGTTGAATTCA
>MU132211.1:0-16564 GCA_015039395.1 Ceratobasidium sp. AG-I
GTCGATGGCCGACTCGGTCGCCCGTCGACACTCCGTCTTGCCTTTTAACTTTATCCTGTGTTTTCCTATCTCCTTCTATCTAATTGTCTTATATCATACGTGTACGTGTTCCCCTTTCCTATTCTGCTGACACAGGCCCAGCTACATCATGTCAAGACCTGCATACCTAACCGTTTGCATCAGTATAAATACACATATTAGCATACATAAAATACATCGGTTCATTATATATGCTACCCGCTATATTACCAGCTAACACAAAGTTGAGTGACGAGATGTTATCGTGTCATGTTCAATACGTACATCTGCCAGGGAAATTCCACAAGCCTGACGAGTGGCTAAGAGTTTGTGCGATCTCCATCGGGATTTGTAGTATTCTGCTCAGTCCGATCGTACAATAAGGGGGTAGGGAGGCAATGTGATCATATGGCTATATGTAGCGTGCGTGCAGGAAAGGCAAAGAAGAATACGTGGCCGGCACAACGCTGCATTAGGAAACTATATGTGCACCCAATGTATATTCATCAGATCTACCGGCTTCCAGCGAAGCTACATTTGTCCCGAGGTAAGAATTGCGGTGTCCGATGTCCTTGTTTGAACTCATGCTCATTGGTTTTGTACTAAGTATACAGTGGGTATATGCTTTGCGGTTCGATCGTTCAGACCCGATTCTATGCTAACGGCCGAGTCCAGACTGATGTACCAGCTATCAGAGAGTTCATATCTGGAGTGGTCCGAAGAAGAACATCAAGAAGTCTCTTGTATATGCTGGAAGCCTGATGTGCGGGTATTCTTCCCCTGTCGAAGTCTTCTTTTGACCCAGATGAATTTGCGAATACATGAGGTGCCTGAGGCAGATATCCAAGTTATTTGTGAGCTGAAAGAAGCGTTGAAATCTTCGCATCTTGCAGAACAAGGCGCGCAGCCCCTTTATTAGCGATGAAAAGTGATGAGAACTGCGTTCACTATCCGAGATGCCCAGCAGCAATGTATTTCAAAAGAAGACATCTTTTATCGCAGCTTTGTTTAACGTGTACTAACTATACTTGAGCGACGCAATCCAATGCTGCAAACAGGGTACATGGGATGCTAGTATAGAGATTGGATGAGCAGTCTCGTTAGGCTGTATTATTGTTTCAGCCGACATCATTTAAGAGCGTTTTCATTGATTGGCGAGTGGATTATGGTATGCAGTGCCGTACGCTGTTATGCCAAACACGACCATGCTAAACAGTAGCTAAATGCGATGAGCTCTCCCGCTCTAAGTGCATTCATCTTCGTCTTTAATTCGTTACGATGGAGAAACATATTTCTCGTCTGCGTGATTCTATTACGATTCCTGACATAGTCAAAGCACTCGAAGACTGTCCCCCAGAACATTATCCCCAGACAAGAATTGGCATTAAACTGAAACGTAGCAAAATGAATCTCATCGAAACTCTCCTCAAAGAAGGTCCATACTGGGTTGATAAACTATACATAATCGCTGCTGATAACGACAACGAACAAATGCGAATCAGGCAAGCGAAGCGAACACGACACAACGACTACGTTCGCAACATGAGACAAGAGGCTCGGATCTCATCCCTTAAAGGGGATTTCCTTGATTTACCTTCCCAACATGAGTATCTGAAATGTTACTCTCGATTTCATGCAGCAACTTCGAACACATCTCTCGAACATCTTACCTGCGCAGTATGCGCCCGACTTTTGAGGACGTTGGATTCCGAGTTTACTACGTTGGAGCTGGCTAACGTGCCTAACCGCAATCGCCTTCAACCACACGTTCATCACCCCGCGCATATACTCACCGACGGCTGTCTTCTCGAAAAGAAAGGCTGTTTTCAGAAAGGGCCGAATACAATGATTCAGATATGTTGTGAATGTTTGAACGACTTAAATGTACGTTTGATCGGCACACGCCGTCTTAGACATGTAACTGACACAATCGCTTGATTCACTCAATTAATTTATCACCTCCAGAAGATCTCAGAATCTCCGCCAAAACTTTCGCTCGCAAATAATCTCTGGATCGGCCCTGTACCTTGGGAGCTAGAGTGCCTCACAATAGCCGAACACCTTTTAATTGCTAGAGTCTATCCACGAGTGTTCGTAGTTAAACTCTTCCCACAAGACAATTCTCGCTATGGCCTTCCAGACGACCAATTACAGTACGCATTACGAGGAAACGTTACCAGCTTCGAAATGAATTCGGATGCGGTCACTGAGATGATAAAAGGTAACCTCATGCCGCAAAGGCCCACTATATTGGCTAGTGTATTGGCTGTTACTTTCATTGGACATGGGAAGATTCCAAACCCGGCCGCTCTCAAGCTGTTCCGCGTACGTCGGGAGATGGTCACGGATGCCCTAGTATGGTTGAAACGCTTCAACTTGAAGTATTACGGCAATATCAATATTGATCCAGTACGATTAGCCGAACTACCGGTTGATGATGTTCCCCATGCAATTAAAGTGAACATTCATCACGAGGAGGACACTTCGTTAATTAATGCGGAATCGGATGGCTACATTCCTGAAATATCTGATGATGATGATGACCCTCATACTGCGTGTGAGTACACAACTTGTATAATTTAGCAAATAACAAGCATAGATAACTTTGGTTTTATGTGTTCAGCGCTATCGCTTACAGACGACTCTAGTGCTCTAGTGATGGACAACGCGGATGTCGTACCTTTACAATATCTTGGGGTTATGGATAACGATATGACTAAGCTGACGACAAACGAGATGATGAATTGGGGCCTCCAAAACATGTGGAAGCGAGCCGACGACTCAGAATGGGGGTATGCTGTTCGACATGGGGCTCCGGTAAACACATTCGGCCAACCGCCCAAGGGAAAAGGTCCCGCCGACCCTGACCGTCGCAATTATTGGGAAAGCGCGTTTCCGCTCCTATATCCATATGGTATAGGTGGTATGGAAAGCGATCGCCCAGTCCAATTATCATTTATCGAGCACGTTCGATGGGCTCTTCGTTATCACGATCGGCGATTTCGCTACCACAATACATTCATATTCGCAGCGTTTGGGATACAACAGAGGCGACAAATGCTAATGTCCGCAAGAATACAAATGAGTCGGCGAGACTTTGAATCCGCGGCTCAAACGCTGAGCTCAATTACATTAGACGACTTACGCTATGCGGCTCAAGAGGAAGAACTTAATCGGCCACCCTCTAATCCAGCAATTCAAGTGCTCAAGCGACACATGACTGCAACGTCAAGACGTGTTGTTGGGTCAGATCCCGCACGCATACAGCTGCGAAGCCAGATACGATCTACTTCGTTATATCTTAATCAACCTACAATCTGGATGACGATCAACCCAGATGACCTGCACGACCCTATAGCTCAGGTATTCGCCGGCGAGGAGGTGAATATGGACGATTTTATCAAAACCGCCGGTCTGGACAAGACTAGTCGATCTCGGAATATCGCACGCGACCCAATTGCGGCCGCAGAGTTCTTCAAGTTTACTATCACGCTTATACTCAAGGAACTTTTTGGTATCACTTCAACCGCATCGCGTGTTCATTCTAGCACTGGTGTACTCGGCAAACTTAAAGGGTATTTCGGCACAGTGGAATGCCAAGGGCGTGGCACTTTGCATCTTCACCGTCAGCAAAATACCCCTTGGCTCCGGATCGCGGGGGGTGACTCCACCCGCTTCGGTAGATTCGGAGCGCTCCGGGGCGCTCCAAACCCATAGACTAACACCGAACGAGGACTCCGGAGGACTCCAGAGCATTCCAGAGCGTAGTATCACGTGCTCATTGAGCTCTTACGCGATCCGGAGTGATGCGTTTCTCTGGAGCGCTCTGGAGCGCTCGTTGACTTAAGGAGGATTTTGCTGAGACATGCTACTCTGGTTACATAATGCACCGCCACCTCGTCGACTCAAAGAGCTATTACAAACAGAGGATTTCAGGGCAAAAGTGGTTGCATACATAAAGGCTACATCAAGAAAATGCTCATCTTTCATTAAGATCTCAATTTCAAATTTAACTAAATTTCTTAAATTTGGCTAAATCCACTAAATGCCTCTAAATGTGCCTAAATTGATTAAATGCCAAATCTGGAAAAGTGCTAGAAGTGACAAACATGGCCAAAGGAACATTTTTGAGAAATTTGAAATTCCTTAATTTATTAAATTTAGGTGTATGAAAAAGGGGGGTTGGTAAAAACCTAAAAGTATTAATACAGCTAAATTTAGGTCAATATCATTCATTCTGTACTGGGGGTTTTCCCTGATGTAACGTTCGATCTTATCTGCCCGAGCTTGCAAACCCCGTGAAAGTTGTAGAAAATCCGCCCGACGCTCAAGTTGCTTATTCAAGATGCCCTGATCCTCAGCTTCCAATCGCAGAACTTCTACTCGAATTGAAGAAACTGGAGGTAAAAGTGGTACGCACTAAACAGATTCACAAATGTGTCGAAAGGAAGTGTTTGAGGTACGATAAGCATGGAAAGCAAGTTTGTAAACGACGCGCACCCTGGGAAATAAGCGAACAGGATTCCGTTGATTCCGACGGCACATACCGCACGAAGCGGTCGTTAGCCTTCCTTAATGGGTACTGCCCGGCCCTAGCCGAAACAATGAAATGTAATCAGGATATCAAAGTACTACTGCACGGATGCGAAACAAAACATCTAATCTTCTACCTAACAAAATATATGGCAAAGCCGGAAGGACGGACACACAACGTGCTTAGTTTACTAATCGACGGTTTGATGAATCATTACCTAGAGGATCCCACTGTGAAGAGCCTCATAGAGCGACAGCACGATCTTATACTACAGGCTGTCAATGTACTCAACCGAGAGCAGGAGGTACCGGCACCGTTGGTCGCAACGTACCTAATGGGTTGGGGAGACGTCTACCGTTCTCATCAATATGCAATCATATACTGGGGCTCATTTGCCTCGCATATCAATCGCATGTATCCCGACTTACGGACTTTTCCGTAAGTATAGTTTCGAATGCGAGATAATGCGATTATTGTGATTAATCACCTTGAAACAAAATAGGTCGGAGGGGTCATTCGATCACTGCCATTCGCAGGTTGATGTTGGAATATCAGGAGAGGTCGCACTGCCTGGAGGAGATTTGCTATCCACCGAACTAGAACTTGCCCAACAGGTTAGATTTGACGATTTTTGAGACCTCTAATAATCACTAAACTTATGATCATTGTACAGAGTGATACCGGCCACGATGAAATCATTTTACAATTCGATAACGCCGGCAAGCTTTGTCAGAAATCGCAATTGGATGATTACATCTACCGAGGAGAAGAAGCGACAAAGTACAGCGTGCTAGACTACTTTGTCTGCACGTACGAGCAATCAGTATCGCAACGGAAAACAAGCAATCAGGTTGTCGAGAGTGAAATCGAGGAACTTAACACAGAAGCGTCAGGCGAACCGACGCCTCAAGTAGCTGCGCGAGGACGCCCGCCGCATCAAAGGATCAGTTACCAGTACCAACACCCGCGTAGCAAGACCCATGTACGCGTCGTACGTCCTTTGGATCATAATCATCTTCCCAATATGATCGGACCACGCTTTCCGCGACGTAGTGATCCTACGCAGGCCAACATATATGCGGCATCTGTTCTTACATTACTAAAACCCTGGCGGTCTCCGAGTGATCTGAAATGTGCTGGCCAAACTTGGACAGACGCGCTGGAAGGCTTTTTATTGGTAGCTGAAGCGCGTATACTAGACATCATCGATAACCTGGAACACGAACACGAGTCTCAAGCTGTTGCTGAGGCAAAGCAATCGTTGTCATACGCGGCTGAAAGTGCCAATATGCAAAGCAAGGAGTTTTTTGCGATGCAGGACTTGGCTTCGGATGATGGACCTCACCGAATCAACAGCCGTGATATCACTCAAGCAAAAGTCGATGAAGCAAAACGTGAGATGGAGGATCAAAGGGATGTTGACTACGGAACCCAGGCAGTTGCAATCGGACGATCGAAAGGAGTATTTGACGCGCCTCAGGTGTCGCTGAAAAGCTATGGTGAACGTGCAACAACCGATGATATCGATATGTTGAAACGCTGGCAAGCCTTATTAGAAGAGGAGACACCAATCGTACCCGAGGAGGATCACGTTACCGTTAATAGGCTGGATCCAGCATCCGATATTGGTGGTGTCGAACCCCTGTTACCTCAACAATCTACACCTAGTCATTCACGCCAAGAAACAACCGCAGACTCCGTTCATGAACGTCCGATCGACCCCATCGCGCCAACCAATCTCCTCCCCGATCAGCAGCGTGCATTTGAGATCATACGATGGCATTTAATGCGAACGTTGTACGCACAAAACTACGACGCAAAGCTTCGGGTGCCCCAGTTATTCATGCTGTTGGTTGGAGAGGGTGGAACGGGTAAATCAAAAGTTATACAAACAGTCACAGAAGAGTTCAAGCGGCAAGGAGTAGCGCATATACTCATAAAATCTGCGTATACAGGTGCGCTCTCTATTTGTCGATAACCCGGGGGTTAACTCATCTCTGAGCCTATGGTCCGGGAACAGGATGTGCGGCGTCACTTATCGAGGGAAAAACAACTCATCATATCGGTCGTATCTCAGTAGGAAACAGAAGCAAAACGATATCCGATAGGGTGAAGAAAGAACTAGCAAACATGTGGCGGGACATTCAGTACCTCATTATCGATGAATACTCGATGCTATCCAAGGAGTTCTTGGGTTTACTGTCGCGTCACATCAGCATCGGTAAACTAGGAGATAATTCAGACACTGGCGCATTCTCATTTGGCGGTGTAAACGTCATCTTGTGTGGGGATCTACATCAATTCCCCCCAGTTGCGGCATCATCGGGCGGGGCGCTATATTACCCATCGACGTCGAATCGTTTTAGGTTCTCTGCCGATGCCGGGATTGGGCGCACCGTATACGAGAAATTTGATACAGTGGTCATGCTTAAACAGCAGGTTCGTGTAACAGACCCCGTTTGGCGAGGCTTTTTGAACAATCTCCGACGAGGCTGTGTCAAGGAGAAGGATATATCGATACTAAATACGCTCATTTTAACAAGCCCGGGTTGTGTGCCTACTGATTTTAACTCGGATAAATGGAGGAACTGCTCCCTTATAACTCCACGAAACTCTGTACGAACCCGCTGGAACGATGCGGCGGTTAAACAACATTGTCGTCGCACAGGACATCAGCTATTTATATGCTCGGCAATGGACACATGTATCGATCAAGGAGTGCGACGGCCGATTAATCTACACGAGCAATACGTATCAATCAAAGAGAGAACGGGTGGGCGGAACGCTCGAAAAGGCGGAAAGGAGAAAGGAGGGCTACCAGACGAAGTACCTATTGCGATTGGTTTAAAGGTTATGGTTACCCTGAATGTCAAGACCGATCTCGACGTAACCAATGGCGCACGAGGAGTAATTGTCGGAATGAAGCTAGATGCCAACGAGCCCCCTTTCGATACTACAGCCCCAATCATCAACCTAACACGATTACCCGCATATATACTTGTGAAGTTGGATCGGACGCGCGCAAACACTCTTCCCGGCCTCAGCGAAGGTGTTGTACCCATTGTTCCAGCGTCAAAAGGCTATACCATTCCAATGTCAATAGTTCAAAAGGATGGCCACGTGGAGCCGGTGAAACGGAGTGTGCAACGTCATCAGTTCCCGATTACCCCTGCATATGCGTTCACAGATTACCGATCACAGGGCCAGACAATCACGGCGGCTATAATCGATATCGCTCACCCTCCTACCGGCCGTGGACTCAATATACACAATGTCTACGTTGCACTATCTAGGTGCTCAGGGCGAGATAACCTTCGAATTTTACGAGATTTTGATCGCACCATTTTGATGAAGCCGCTGGAGCTCGAGCTGTTGAAAGAAGACGAGCGATTAGAGGGGTTCGATGCGATTACTGAATGCTGGTGGGACCGAATTCGGCACTGAGTTTAAGAGAGCGGTGGGTGTAATTCCGTCTGATTACCAGCCCAACTCCGGAGCGCTCACATTTTCTGCAGAATTGCTTTAAACAAAAATTATTCAACATGTGTACATCTATCTGTATTATTGAAGATGAATGGCGTGCAGCCGTCTGCACTCTGGTGATTAACCACGTGACCCAAGTCGATGGCCGCCTCCAGTCGCCCGTCGACGCCCCGTCGTATTCCCATTATTTTACAGCTTGTAAAGCTGTGCACAGACATCATTTCTGTTCAGTATAAATGGCATATCTTAACTCGTAGTAAATATGTCTCAGACACATTGACATTCGGCTATCACACGCACGCAACGATGATATCATTCCCCACCAATCGATAGCTATACGCTCCCGTGACCCATGAAGATGTGATGCGGCTGATGGTATATACTGGATTAGGAGGTTTTCTTACGGCCGTAAGAAGGAACAATGAGATTTAAGTGCGATTGTAGCAAGATTAGGATCGATCCATCGATCGCACAACAAACAAAAATATCTATAAAGAAATGGAATTTTGGCGGTATCATTATGGCGTGCAGAGACCTTGCTGTAGCAAGGTAAAATTGAGCGAGTACGTTCCAGGTTTCTTTGTAGCCCCTCTTTCCACCTTTTGGATCCTTAGTGTACCCATGTGCATCTCCTCGTGCACATCAAGGTGCATTGCAGCGGAATCGGAGCATACATGAGCGCCAAAGTGAAAAAGTCGATTGTCAATGGTGTGGCCGCTCATTCAACCAAAGGAGGAACCTTCCCCTGTTCGGCGTAGATCTACCATGCCCATCGATGCACAGCCAGTTGACAAGGCTATGTTGATTGGCGAGATCGGTGAGCACGTGTTCGTGGTATTAGCGCCTTCTGTGCCAGCCAAGCCAGTGGCGGAAATGCTTGCAACACATGTCTGTTGATTGTGCATTCGATTGAATTCAAAGCCTGTGCCCCGTGAGCGAGATATCCAACCCCAATGTAACGGCAATCGATTTAGGACTCATGTGCAGTCTCGATAGCACATCATAAACACATGGCCAGTCAAGCTGTGAAGAGTGAGCGGACCTAGAAACCTGGCGTCGATCTATTGTAGGCTTCCGAGTAGTTCACCTCATGCTTTTGTATCCACGATGAGGGTGGAACAACATAATAATAATCAAGTGGTCACCTAAGTTAGACCTACGTTTGTACACAACAACACAGTAAGGACTTTCGCATATAATTGTTACGAAATGTTCAATATCACAAACTAGCATACTTATGTATGCGCACCAAAATTTGTTTTATGTTATAACATGCACCACTCAACAAAAATACCACCAACGAACACCTAACTTCGTAAAAAAAAAAATTCCACGCGCAAATGTGATTCTATTCGATCGTGACACATGAGCGATATTCCAACGCGTTATGTCAACAGGTCGGGAGGGATGCATGGCTGGTGGAAGGGAAGCACGCACATGACGAGGTTTTTGAACTTTAATCGCGCGGGAGACGGAAGTGAAATCTAGTCTAGTAGGAGCATTCACACAATTAGGTGGATGAGACGGTACACCAGAACAGGCTAGTTACTACAGTACCGCTATCAAAGCACTGTCAGTTCTCCCTAGTACCGCATCCATAAAAAGGAAAGATACACACGCATATGAATGCCCTCTTGGGAAGGACGTTTGACGTATTATGTATGTCTCCTGTTCGTCTGTACACCCCGCCCTCGAATGAGACCACCCGTCCCAGCGTTCGAGTTGAAGTGTGCCAACAAAGTGCGTTCCTCTCTCGATCGTCCGGGAGACTTGGAGTTCAGAAAGAAGACAATACTACATAGACGAGAGGGCGTGGCTAGTTTGAAGTTGTATCCGGAAGCATGATCGTACTGACGAGCGCGATGACGGCCAGCGAATGGATCTAGGAAGGGATGAGTAGAAAAAAACGTAAATGGTGGAGAACATACCAGTGACGTGTACATCGGAGTCGCCTCTAATCGACTTAAAACCAGCTTTATCCGCCTCCACTTCCTCTTTTCCTTTGCGACAACCTCTCTTGTGGCGCGCGCTCGCCTAGGTTCATGCTCCGGCGCCGTCGTCCAATCCTCCCGCCCCCAAAGAATCCAACACCTCTCCCCCGCTCTCCCTCTTCCCTCTGGGACGCCTATCATTCTTCCCCGTATTCTTCCATCGCGTGGTTACGTCGTTCGTTCCCTCAACATCACTCCCGGATGAGCCAGTGGTAGCATGAGCGAGGTTTAGGAGTTCGTTCGACAAGGTGCCATCGGTTGAGTTCGACGTGGGGGAGCAAGAGGTTCGTTGTCTGAGTCAAGTTCCCATGCGTAGGCCCCTGCGCAATCAATGTTGGCTTGGGCGGCGGTGATGGAGCAGCGCGAGGATGGACGAAACCCATGTGGGTCGCGCAGATAATGCTGCCATGTTAAATTCAGAATCGATCGGACGATGAGATTTAGTGTGTCGCGGAAGTTTGGTGAACTGGTCGCGCAGTTTAATAGCAGAGGCTGCTGTAGGCACCATAGAATACATACCCTTTACGATAGCCAACAGAAACCAGCTCGCACTAGCTAGCATGTGAAATCCAGGACGACAACAGTTAAATAAGCTTCGACGCAGGTACACTGATTACCAACACGGCAGAATGGAGGCGGAAGTGACATTGACGGTCGTCACACAGGACTTCCTCAGCATGATAGGTGTGATGCATAGAGAGGTTCAGTAAGCAGCGGTCGAGTTTGCGGTTCCAACGATGACGTCAGCAACGTGGACATATTGGCTCGGACCCTGAATGCTCCTTTCCAGGACCTCAACGCGGCCGATGATATGGCTAGCTCTTCGGAGCGAAAGCATGAGTGTGAGACGGTTCCTCGACTTAGTATAATTATTGGTGACATTACTGAAGAAGAGAATATAGACCCAAGTCCCAATTGCACTCACGCGTTTCGACCAGTTCGGCGGCGCTCTCGACCCGCCCCCGCCCCTCTAAAAACCTTCAGCGCACCGACCGTTTTTGAGAATCGTATCCTAGCGGCCGGTACCGGTATAGTAGTCGCGAGTAGTGTGATACCGGACTTTGCCTATTTCTCTAGTTTCGCTTCGGGTTCGCATTAACTGTTTTCGTTGAATCTCGAAAGCGAACCGAGACACTGTATAATCACAATGCTATTCCGCCTAAATAGACACTTTAGAAAGCGATTATTTCCTCCAATAATCTGTACACCTCATCTGTGAGTTATATGTCCGCCTGCACTCGTTCCAAGATGGGATCTGGCGGTGGATTCGCGCGTGATATGTATTTTTTTCGTTGGTCGGACGCTTGGAATACCTGACGACTGAGAATAAGATTATGTTATATATTAGAAAAGAAGTAGCCGAGTATGAGGTACATCTGACGGTAAGAATAAGATATGGGTGCGACCGAAACTCACTGAATGCGATGCTTGACATGCTCTATCACAAGGTGAACGCAGTCGAATAACAGATAAAGAGCGCCTACCAGCAATCACGGTATCCGTATTCTCCCCAATCTCTCATGCCCCGACTCTATTCGACTCTGCCTCCTCCTGACCCGGTCCTCGGCTACCCTCGTTGTTCATAGATCTTCCTATTTCTCAACGTACCACCATATCGCCCCAGTATCGTGATGAAATCCTACACCTCAGACAAACTACGTGTCGTCGGTATACTAGTATACTTCGTCCTCGAGAGAGAATCGTTTTGGAAATTAAGTTGAGGATGGAACCATATGCGAAGGACGTGCGTTCCGGCCTTGGTCGCTTGGGGGACTTGGGTTTTGGGACAAAGACCGCCCGGGATGGTCGAGAGTGATAGCAGCACCCGACACATGGCCGAATGAGTGGGAGCAGTCGAGGACCCTAGTTGAATATGGAAGCAATTAGACACAAGGGTGGGGTATCGAACGAGAAACATACCTGCGACGAGGGTGAGCGTATCCTGCCTCATCGGCCAACGCCAGCTTTCACTGGCTCATTCCTCTCTTTATCCTACTGAACTGCTTCTCTGGTGGCGCTCGTGCTCTGGCACCATCATCAGATCCTGGTGCCCTAGTAAACTCCAGCACCTTTCCACCACCCTCCCCTTTCCTGTCTTTCCCTGGTCCCTGAACCCCGCCATCGCACACTTCATTCGCGCTTTCCTTTAGTATTCATACCCAAGTCACCAATCACCATCGCTTCACCATCACCTCCCTCACCCGAATGCGGCACGTTCAGCACCAGCCTCCAAACTCGATCCGCTGACGCGAGAACATCTCGAATTCCCTAGGTCCCTCCTCCTCACGTCCATCTTTCCGTCTCCATGGTTGTAATCCTCGCCTGGGGTAAACGATCATCCCCTCGAGGTCAAGTACTCGCACGCGCTTTGTCCCTTGTGGTTGAAGGTTGCCGTCGTATCTCGCGACTTTCGAAAACTGTCCACCTTCGATTCGCCCGCGCTTCCTCGAACATTGCTCCTCCATCCCTCCAGCCGAGATTTGGACTCGTTCACACTGAGTACGAACTCAGAGATGACGCAAATCCGTACCTGAACGAGAGGCCCATTTCCATAGTTTGCGGGTTCGACTTCGAGTTGGGTCGCACTGACCACGCTAGAGCAGCCGCTGGGAGCGGGGTTCGTTCATATGGCGAGGTTGAGCGCGGTGCAGATCCTGTTGTGCGAAGTGGACTCTCTGGGCCTTTCCAATCAAACAGTGGCTGGTGCGGTTCGAGTTGCCCCAAGTGTGAGTTGGAGGTGGTTCAGGTCATAGTCGGTTAGGGATGGGATGTAGTCGGAGAGGTATAAAACGAGTCGCAACTAGGCGCAGAACGAGAGACGGGATAAAGGGGTAAGCCGTGGTGCGATAATTCGAGGACGGCCAGCGGTTTGGTTTCCTCCAAGCCAGGATCCCATACGTCGTCTTTGGTTCAATATAGACTGAGTCAAGCGGCGGTAATGATGGAAAATCAAATCACGCAAGTCCATGATGTACCGGCGAATAGGATCGTCGAAACGAATCTCGTCGGAGAAGGACTTGTCCACAAGCGAGTTTGACAAGCTAATGAAAAGTTGATTAGCAAGCGACAAACAATTGTATTTGGAAACGCGCCTTTCACAGACTCCCATGAAGCATAACTCACGTAAGTCGACGAGGGACGTTCGGCGATCTGCAAGACACGCGAGGGGATCAGCTTGAATGAAAGTGGGGCAACTCATCAAAGAACATACTAGATGTCGTCCCTCGCCTAGTAGCGGGTTATCTGAGCTGCTATAAATAACTCATAATTCCCTGCGCATATCGTTGTTTCCGTCCGTGCTGAATTCAGTGGTGGAGATGATGGAGAAATGGACGAGTCCTGGGATCACGTGAAGGTCAGACAGGTGGCCCCTGAGCCGCGTTCCTAATCCCACAATCTCGACGTCCGTTCTCCTTATGTACTCCGCCACCGTCCGGGACAGGTTTGCTGTATCATATGCAGAAGGCCACTTCGGTCCTACGGCTAAGCTAGTAGTTCTCCAGCCTTGAACTCGCACGACTATGGCCACCTAATCTTAGACCATAACGAAGCTCTGCCAGGCTAACATGTTCACCGAACGCCGCTCCGTCGTCTCGAGCAATAATCTAGGATTCAATATCAATACCCAGATCCCTAACTACCTACTCAATGACTCACCCCGCCGAGCCTATACTGGTATCTTTTCGAATGCCAGAGCAACTTAACACTTTGAATACTCTATTTTCGCACTACGTGCGCACGGAGATCCATAAAAGGACCCTGGCATCGTACGAGCTACTCAGAGACTGGCGCTACTGGATTGTTGGGTTGCTTCCGTGTTCTGTACGCTTTGTGCTTATCCATGCTGGACCCACGGCACTCGAGTTCTCGCATACAACAACACGAATCGTCGTGCCTGGTTAGGTGTACTTTATTCCCTTGCAGCTCTCGTGAGCGTTGATTATTCTTCTGATATCTAAAGTACGACTGTGCCTCCCGCCCAAAATCGCCATACTGAAAGTGTTTTACCATTGCTATATGCTCACTATACTGCTCAGACTTGAGCGATTCCACAACATAGGTTTGTATATTTCCTGCCAACGGAATTGATCTTGCACGATGAGATATTCGGCAGCGCCCTTATTCTATAATGACTTAGAATCAAGTGTATGAATACTTGGAGAGTTCCGTTTCAACGACGGTGAACCGCGGCCCTCAACTTCAAATCGTCGTGCAATAACTCCGTTGCTCAAAAATCTCGAGACAGAGAGCAGACAGCCATGCATTCCAACGAATACTGTGAGTCTCACAGACCTATTTTCGATCCGATATGAAAATAGATAAATCCTATTCTGGCCTTCAATCCGGCCATCAGCGCTCTGTAGACCACACCCAATACACGTGATTCTAGATTACATTTCCTTCTACACACAAGCTCTGCGAGTAGCATACTCGGAACCATCCTGCATTGCCCATCGCATACTACTGCCCGATATGAATGTACGGCACCCACTTCTCAAACGCATCCACCCCCACTTTCGCTCGAAGGCATGCTGTCGCCTTGTGCACCGCTGCCGCCGCCCTTCGAGAGTCAGGTATGCCTCCCTCGAGTAGGTGCTCATACACCTTTTCTGCAATGAGCGGTGCATCCTCGTCCCCAATCGACCACATCGTCGCAATTACCGACTTATATCCAGCCATGAGCATCCCCGCCGCAAGATGTACTGCCTCCTCTGACAGGCTCTCATCACCGGTAGCCGTCTGGCATGCTGATAGGAACGCGAGGTCGGCGTTCTTCAGCCGCTTCTGGGTGATAGTGGCGAGATCAAGCTTGCCGCCATGGAGGTAGAAGGCGCTTTCGAGTGGATTGGTGGGGTTCTGCGACGCATGGCAGGCAAAATGGACCCAGCTATGTTTCTCCATTCCTGCCATCACAGCCGCAGGTGTCGCCAAGTGTCTATCGAGCCTAGTGACTGTATGACTCTGAGCTGCCCCTTGGATTCGATTGAGCTCGGCGACTGTGCCGGGGAGATGGCCCATGCCAAGGGTTGACTCCTGCCCAACTGCGAGGATCCCTGAGAACGCGTCGCTGGGTTTATCAGATGAAAGCAGTGCGCTAAGAGTTGGGGTGTACGAAGAGATGACGTAGTCGAAGATCATCTCCTGAGAGTCATAGTCCCCAGCAGCGTGCAGCGGTAAAAACGATAGCGGGCCAGTAGTGCACCAAGTGATGTGCGGCAAGTCACTTGCCAATGATGGTTGCTTATCCTGGAGCAATATTAGACTAGTAGCAAGGACATTGAAGATCTAAATCACATACCAGGTAACCGAGAGTGTCGAGGATCGGCTTGACCACGTCTTTCCACAGTACACCAAGTGCTCTCCTAAACTCATCCTTGGGGTCCGGCCTGTGCACTCGTACACCACGGACGTCAAGACTCCTGCCGCGCACAAAGTGTATCATCTGAACTCGACAGTCTGTGGCCTGTTTCGAAGAGAATATCAGAGGTTTATGTAAAATATCGGTTGCCCCAGGCTTGATAATAAGAGCGTCGCAGCGGGACTCGTGGATGTTGATAACCACAACCGGTCCAAACCGAGCTGAGCGCATGAGCTCAGACGCTTTCTGGGGACGTAGGAATGCCTCAAATCCGGGTAGCTTTCGTGCTTTGACGATCAGTCCCTCCCACAGTTCCGCCAGCCTGCGATGATGCTGGGCAGCCTGCTCCGGCGAGGTATCATCAGACGAGTCAGTCCTATCCTGGTGTTTAGGGGAGCTTGCATAGTCAAGATCGTGTGCGACCTGCTTAAGCTGCGTGGCCAACGCTGAGTCAACGGCGAAAAGGTCGTCGATGGGGGTGCGAAGCTGAAGCATCTGCTTCCAGACGATCGATCGACCCTCCTCCAGCCATTCAAGTGCAAGCGAATGGTCTTGCATTGCAATCGCTACTGACGCTGCCTCGATGCTCACGCTCCCAGCAACATCCAATATGAGACTGTACCGGCTCTCCAGGGGAGTTCCCAGCCAGACAAGCTGAGGGAGGATCTTCATGACCTGGTTATATGCAGCAGCTATGTTGGCAGTGTCATCACTGGGGGAGTGTCGTGCCCAGTGAAGCGCCGCATCAAATCTAACTTTTGGAGGACCCGTTGTCGATTTGGCAGCACTCCGAAAGGAATGGATTGAGGCGGAGAGATCATTGCCTAATGATAACGGCCTGTACGTGTTAGATTCACTGTGATTATCGGATACATAGGGAGATAGGACTTACACCCAAAGTGGGGCAAGGCTTCGCCAACCCTGTGTTCAAAAGCTACAGGTGGGGGTGAAAGCTCATCCCGGTGCAGATATCGAGTGTAGAGAGACACGCCAATGCTGTCGAGCCGGCTAGGTCGGTCTGAATGGCCTTCGGGTGTAAGTAACATCGCCTGGTGCTTGTAATCGATTGACTTGTCAAGGTCTGCAGGATCACCCAGTCGCTGGAATCGAGTGTGTAGGGACGCGCCAAGGCTATGGAGCCGGCTAGGTCGGTCTGAATGGCCTTCGGGTGTGAGCCAC
>MU132211.1:19241-35978 GCA_015039395.1 Ceratobasidium sp. AG-I
TTCGACATCCAAGCTCAAAGCAAAAACACGGCCACACTATCCTGTGCGAGATGGACTCGAGAACACATATATGCCACTGCAAATGTTTCATGCAATCTTTTGCTAGGACAATCAGGCGGGGTAACTTACGAAACCACTATCGAGCAAACATCGAAAACAAGACGTGCATTCACACCTATCAATATAAAAACGTCTTCGCATATAACCACCATACAACACCCCATACCCTAAACTGGCATATTCCATTCGCTAGAGCCTATGCGCCAAAGTGGCTCTGCGCGTTATGCCACACACTACTCAACAAGAACGCCTCGCTCAGTAAAAGCTCCACCTCGTGATCTGTCCAGCCTTGTGTCGGAAGTGACTGCAGAAACATGATTATTTCCTACAGACCATTCATACAGAACAATTAGATAAACAACCCGAGTAGGAAAAGACAGGGACAAACCTGAAACTCCATACCCCTGAGTTTTTCGGACCACTTGACGAGAAAGGCCGAGCATACGTAGAGATGGAACTGGGAGAACGAGTCTGTTCCCTCGGCCTAATTGATCCAGTATGAACGTCAGCTAGAATTCAAGCGGGAAGCTCAATTAGAGAGACGTACAAGATAAGTGTCCCACATCCGGATCGTATTTTTCACACTAATCTCCCGCATAAGCAAGCAGTTCATCCATCGGAACGCGAACTGCATAAACTCGACGCTCTGAGATTCAAGGTGCGTCGCCAGTGGAGCTACACAACGTACAAGATCCATTTGTCAGGACACGATGAGCTAGGTGAAGGGTGGGACGCACCGTCGATTCGCTTTACAAGCTCCGCCATCCTCTTCACACTTCTGTGGATTCCAGGCTGCTGGGAGATATAGTTATCCTGGATCCCGTCCAACAATCTCGACAGACACCAGAACGAATCTGCTTCGATCGCGTTGAGGATGCGAGGTGGAAGACAGGCAGGGTCATAGTTCTCCGGGTCAGCATCTATAGTTCCAGAGCCACGGTGAGTGAGAGATGAGCGCGAGATGCAAATAAATCGGCGCACCAATGTACGCGGAAAGGAAGATCTGGTAAAAAGGCGTAACGAGGTCGTTTATTCCCTGCACATATCCACTTGCAGGATGCCGTATTGCCCAAACGTACAATATCCGTTCTAGACTCTAAGTACTTCCTCGCGTCAACAAGGCAGCTGACAGGACTTGGGTATAAGTGCGGCTGACCTGGTGAGTCCCGGACTCCATCCAAAGCTTCACGCCAGGTCTGGTTCTTGGTACATCGATCTTGATCTGGTGCCAGATCTGTTGATCCAGCCCTTCTTTCCCGCGCGCAAAAGTGAGTCTGATTATCCACAGAAAATGAGTAACATAATCAGGGAGCCGCGTTCACATGCAACGCAAGCAGGAGGAAGACCCACCTAACAAGGTTCTTGAACTCCTCCCTCTTTCGTTGCAGTACCTGTAATCTTGCTGACGACGGAAGGAGGATATAGCCTAGCAGGAGCGGCCACACGATTGGACGCAGATGAGGAGGAACACCAGACCACGCCAGCTTCTTCAGTTCCGCTACCAGACCTAGGTTAGCTTTCTTCCAGACTACGAAAAAGCCAGGAGAGACTCGCTCATGTTAATGTCTTCTCTAGACAGGCACTCGACAAATTGTGTATGTCTCCGATTCGTCCGGACACTCCGTCCACGGGCAAGACCTCCCGTTCCAGAGTTGGGATTCGGGTTCGAGTGCGCTGAAGATGGACGTTCTTTGCTTGGCCGTTCGGGAGACTTGAGGTTTGAAAGGGAGATGGTACTTGATGGACGGGAGGGTGTCGATGGCTTAGAGTTGTAGCCAGAGGCATGACCATATGGATGAGCACGGCGGAGGACAGCGAATGGATCTAGCAGATAATAAATATGTGGGAGGATAGCAAGAGGTCGGAAACGCACCAGCGACAACAGCATCAGCATCTTCTCTGATTGCTTCCACCCCAGCTTTATCCATTTCCACCTCCTCCTTTTCCTCTTCCACAACCTCCCTAGTGGCGCTCGCGCTCGTCCTCTTCCCCGCCCCGACACCATCATCCGATCCCCTCGCTCTGGTGAACTCCAGCACTTCTCCAGCACTTTCCCTCTTCCCTTCCCTAGCTCTTGGGTCCTTCCATCGCACAGTCGCTTCGCCTTTTCCCTCAACATCCACATCAATATCCCCAACTACCATCGCCTCCCCATCGCTCTCCTCCGAGTCCGGCGCGTCGGGCACGAACCCACCGAAGTCGACCGACCCGGTAGCAGACATCTCCCATCGCCGGTACCCTTCTTTCTCGTGCTCCTGCTCCTCATCGGCTCCTTTCTTTCGGCCTCGCGATTTGCTCTTGCCCGTGATGAATGTCCACCCGCGTCCTTTCGGACTCGACACTTCGATACTAGCACGACCCTCGTCGTCTGTCGTTGGAGCGGTAGCCGTTCCTTCTTTGGCAGCTTCAGGTCCAGCTACAACTCCAACTCCGCCCTCTCCATGTTCCGCACCATCCTGACCACCCAGGTCTCCTATAACCCCAACTCCTTCGGGACCGATAATCAAACCCTCCCGCGCAGGGTACGAACTTGGGGACGGCGCATTGACATGAGTATAGGAAAAGCTCAGCTCCGCGGTCGACGAGTTAGAGTTCGAGTTCGGTGTCCCAGAACCAATACTAAGATTCGGATGGGCGCTTGGGGTCCGGCTTTGCGCTGGGGCTAGATTGGAAGCGGCGCGGATCATATTTAGCGAGGTTGGACCACTAGGTTGCTTGAATGGAATGGGTGCTGGCGCAGTCGCATTCGTATTCGAGGTTGGGTTGGTGGATGAGGTGGGGTTAGGTCGCAGAGGAGATGGATGAGGTGAGGTTTTGGATGAGCCAGCAGCGACAGGAACGAGATTAAGGGAATTCGTTCGACTGGGCGTAGTGGGCTGTTTTCGAGATGGAGGAGCGAGCGGCTTATCGTCGTCCGAGCCTGAGTCCCATGCATCGTCCTCTGCCCAGTCGTTATTAGCTTGGGCGGCAGTGATGATGGAGAAGTGCGAGGAGGGGCGAAAGCCCATGTGGGGTCGTGCAGGTGGTGCTGTCATGGCTAGTCCAAGTAGGTAGAACGATAACGGTTATATAGTTAAGAAGATTCAAGAAACTATTTGAGTCGTGTATTAACGAAGGCTGGTCAAGAGGGCACCGTCGGATACTCACCTTTTACGATAGCCAACAGAACATATCTTGTACAGAACAGAGAAGAAGACCCGAGAACAACTACTAAGTGGTCTTAGACAAAGCAAGCTGATATACAGAATGGAGATAAAGTTTGGCGGGGAGGTTGAGGTTGTGTCTAATTAATTAGATCCTATCTGTGACACAGTGCTCCGCTTAGATTAGATTAGATCAGACCCGGCAGATAAGATATGACCTTGGACCATTGTGAGCATCGCCAAGTTTGACCTCAGGAAGCGCGTTATCTTGCCAGCATGCCTTAGACTGAGTTAAAGCATGATTGTAATTAAATTCGTTCCATAACCAAGAGATCCTAGCATTGCTGCAATCTTTACTCCTCGTAACCCCCGTCACTCCTCACACGCTCACACAACGACTGAGACTCCAGGTACGTCATCCCCCGACCTTCCATTCAAAACACCTCTCCCAAACGCAGAGGCGACAGCGTCAAATCCATCTCTCTCCACACCCGCCATAAACACCCCATGGGCGTCTGCCAGGCGCTCGTTGGTGCGTCGAATATCGCGGATGACGCTGTGTTGGCGCGAGCAGATGGGGCACTCGATATCTTGGTCTGGTAAGCACCTGCCAAGTATAAATGTAAGCACGAGATGGGGGAAGTGATGGGGAGAGACTTACTTTTGATGATAACTGTGCTTGCACATGAAATGAATAGTCGGCAAATCCAACGGGTTCCCACAAGTCGAACACCTCGTAACATGGAACACCCTCGGATGCTCCGGGTCCGACAGCTCCGCAATCTCCTGTAACTTTTCTTTTGTCTCTGCCCGGTATGACTCGATCAACCGGCGGTCCTATATCCATCCCCACATTAGTCCTGTCCCCAGGAAAACGACAAAGAAATAGGAGCGTACGGAATCGACAGCGGCCCGGCCCTCCTCAATCCGCTTCAACAACCACTGCTTCACAAGCCCCACACTCGCTACTCCATTCCTCGACAACACTTGCACAACTCCCAAAGGTGGCATGATCCTCCTTTCATCCACTACACCCAAAATCTTGACGACATCGCCCGAATGTCGTCCCAACAACTCCGCAGACGACGTCAAGAACCTCAACACGAGCTCATATAAATGCGGATGGGCCGGACCATATTGTTCAAGATGGACCAAAACGCGCTGGGAAGCTTTCTTCCGATCCACTTCGGGCAAGGAAGAGGTTTGAGCTCGAGATATCCAGAACCGAAGAACATCCTCGTACATCCCCATCTGCTCCCACAACAACACCAACCCATCCGTAAACTGATACGTCGAACACAAGATCAACGCATGCGTCGGATCAAACGGCAACTTGGGAGTCGGTACGATCGTCGTCCCTCCTCCACTCCTCAGCACTGCGATGGCCTTGCTCCGTCCTTCAGGTCCAGCAGACGTCAGGTATAACTCCAGAAGAGTGTTCCACACTGCTGTTTGTTCCGGGCCTTCAGAGTCTGCGATAGGTCTGGAAGGTTGGATTGTGACGACTCCGGCGGGAGAAACGCCCTGCCCCCACCTCCGTTCCGCGACCTGCTCCAAGAAAACAACAAACTGCTTCGGATGGGCTACGAAATGCGCAAAGAACGGAGCAGGCGACGGAGGTGGAGGTGGAAGAGGAGCAACCACGGGCAACGGACTCGAAGCGAGCGCAGGCGACGGCGCGATCGACGTCACGTTCGAACTCGACTGACTCTGCGAATACGACGACAGATTCTCCTTCCTCCTCGCCGCCGAACCCGACGCTTTCTCTTGGTTTCGGTCTGTGCTTTCGTCCCGCGCGGGCCCCTTTCCTTTCTCCCGGATAGGGGAAAGCATCTTGTCCTTCGTCGCACTGGGAGGTTCGGTGCGTGTTCCCGATGTCGCAGCGTCGAGGGCATGTTCGATATCGATTCGAGGAACGGGTTTAGGTTGTTGGAGAGTGCCGCTACAGAGTTCGACGAGGAGGTTGGTCGTTTCGTCTGGGAGGTGGTCGAGGAGGGCGCGTCCATATCGGGCCATATTGCCTTGGGTCTAGTAACATTATAATTTAATTAACGATTGGACGAAATAGTTATATTGATACACTTACCGCTTCGCTGCCCATGCCTTTCAGGTATTTGAGTGCCTCGGAGTAATTCTGGGAATCTTCGACTTGGATACGCAAGTACTCTTCATGCCGCGCGTACTTTTTCGCCAAGTACGCAGCATGTTCGAAGTATCCAGCCTGTCGACATACGCGAATCGCAGTATCGAGGTCGAATGGCAAAGCCGGGGTGGCTGCATCCTACGAAACACGAGATAAGACAAATTTCTAAAGAAGAAACTAAACGACGTACCTGAGGACCCACAGACGGACGCTGAACTTCCGTCTTAATAAACTGGTCCAACCGATCCACATCCTTCAGCTTCGTATAAGTATTCAACAACAGCGTCGTATGATCCGCGTTCGCCAATCCCCTCGAATGTAAAACTTGCAAATACGTAACAAGATTCAAAATCCTCTGCGCATCTAAAAACTACATCCCCACCACCACCATCAATCAACCTCCACCCACACAAAACAAAATATAAACTCGAAACTCACCTTCCTAATGACATAACTCGGTCTAACATATCCCACAGTCTGCACATACTGCGCCATCGCCCCATCCCCATCTCCTTTGTTATACAAATAATCCCCATACGTCCTCCTAACCTCCGCAACACCCGCCTCGTCCACACCCCGATTCTTCGCCAGCCCAAGCGCCATAACGAATCGACCCTGGCTCTCCATCTTCGCTATCATCGTTTGGGTCGACACTTCCCCCAACCTAACCACGTTTCCTCGTGTCGTAAGAACATGCGGAGCGAGGACGGGAGAGTTTGGCGAGGCTGCGCTGAAGACGGATTTGATACCGCCTGAGAAGGCGCCGTGCCAGGCTACGAAGCTGAGTTCGGGATCTAGGACTGCGACTCGGGATATATCTGGACCGGCGGTGGGGTCGGGGTCGTCTCCGGTTGTGGTGGTGGCGGTGGTTGCGGTGCCGGTTGTGGTTGATGACGTGGTAGTTGCGGGACGAGTGGAAGAGCCGAAGAGACGGGCTGCAAAGTTTCGGACAGTTGGATAGGACGAGTCGGCGGTTGGGATTATAGGTGGGGAGACGGTTATGACGTATGGTCCGTGTGAATACGCTGCTGTCTTTTCACCTGCAAAAATGCCAATTAAGTACGCACGACGAAAATGTTGATAAGGAACGAACCTTCATAGGCATAACTCCGTCCCCGAACATGTGGCCCACACATATACAGCGCCTCTTTCCTCGCAACTACCATCTGCCCCGTCGCAACATGCATAGTCGCACACCCCAAATCCGTCCCGATCTCATCTACCACCATCGGCGCCTGCGACCTCGCTTTCGGCCCAACCGGCAAACTATACACATGTGTCGTGCTCACGATAAACAAGTGCATCTCTCCCGCCTCGTTGGGGTCGTTGAACCCAAGTCCAGTGACGGGTTCGCCGCTTCCTTCCATGACGGATTTCGGTTTGACGAGACCTCCGCCGGAGAAGAGGGATTGGTCAAAGTGGCGGTAGAGGAGGACTGTGCCGTCGCCGAGAGCGAGAGCGAGGTGGGAGAGGGAAGAGGTGAGGGCTATGCACATGACTGGGTGGGGTTGACTGATTTTGACAGGTGCGGAACGAAGAAGGGCTGGTTGGCTGGAGTTTGCGGCTTTCTTGTCCGAGTGTTCTAGGTCCCATACTTTGAGTTGCGGAAGACGCGACGATGGATCTTCCTACGAGACGAGGATGAATAGAGGGCGAGAAGGTGTGATATAGATACGTACGCCGACTGTTACGAGGATTCCCTTCTTCTCGACGACGTGAGTCGCTCGGCCACCTGGATAAGCGGTCCACGACTTGGAAGGCTCAAACGTTCGGTCGAGGAGCGTGATAGAACCATGGGTATCGGCCACGACGACACCATAACTAGAAGACTCTACGACCGATATTTCTTGTACATTCTATGAATGCAAGGTCAGTCGTATGATATACGGACTACGCGTATTTACGGACCTTGAAGATACTAGGAGAACTTGCGAGGTCGTTGGCGTCTTTAACTTGAGTACTAGCGAAGAAGTCAAATGTTCTATGCTACTGAGGTGTTATTTAATGTATAAATATCAATGAGGACTCGACTTACTGCGGGGGCTGGAGCGTTTGTATTGGCGGCCATGAACGTCGTTCGCGCGAGACTGAGGTGACTAGCGCCAAGATCACGTCTTGCTTTGTCACACGCCGAAATTGATCCGGGTCTAGCGCCAAATTAACTTTATTGTTCATGTCCTCCCCACCGACGACGGTCTGGCCTATACGTGGGTGTCTTCCCAGCAAGTCCTTCGTTTCCCCGAATCACTCGGTCACTAGACTTGATGTTCTGCTGCTGAAACCCGGCGCCGAACGGCTTATATCAGCAAATTCAGACACAGACCCTTGAATCCGCCCGAACCAGCTCACCCGAGCCAACTCTTGTACAGCTGCCTTGTCTTATCTCGACACCTTTCAGACACCATGGAATATCTCAGCGGCGTGGACGAGACACCGTGTACGAATTTCCCCCTGTCGATGTTTCACCTACGATACCACTCCTAGCATTTGCCTCGTATTTAGGCCAAGCCATGGCGCTGGATAGCAGCCTGTCTCAGTTTGGCCTCTCCTTCTCCTTTACTCTCCTTTGACTTATTGAACCCATGAGTTACGCTGCTACGGTTGTCGTCTACACTGCTGCTACGTCCGCAGGTGTCTACCTTGTTCGACACTTTGGATCCAAGGCTGGATTGCCCGAAAGGGAAGAACGTCCGCTACCTCCAAGTCCAACGGCCTATCCATGGATTGGGAACTTGTTCTCGGTACCTGCTGGATTTGAACAACATGGTTACGCCCAACTCGGAAAGGAGCTAAACAGTAAGCCCATTTTACTCATCCAATATGTTTATCCATAACGATATCTGGCTTTTAGGTGACATCATTTCGCTGAATATGATGGGGAATAACGTGGTCGTACTAAATTCCATGCAAGCCGCCTCGGATCTCCTCGACAAACGCTCGGCACTCTACTCGGACCGCGCCTGTCCCCCTATGCTGGGCGATTCTACACTGTGCGTACCTTTATGATCACTATACTATTTGTTTTCGTATACTTAATTTATCTTGGTAGACTCAACTGGGCCGGATTCCCGACTTTCGTTCACTACGGCGACGTCTGGCGAATGTACCGACGTATGATGAACATATGGATGAACGCGCGTTCAAGTGTTTGCTTCCATCAGTCGCAGCTGTATCAAACTCAACTCCTGCTCGGCCGTCTTCTGAACGCACCTAATACGACTCAGTCTTCTAAAGTACTAGAATGCGAATTCTCTCGGTAAGAGCTATCTGCATTGCGTATCATCGGTCGTTGAGCTAATATGCAGATGGGTTGTAGAACCATGGCGGCGACGATTTTCCAGTCTACGTATGGGTACCGCGTCACAAGAAACGATGACAAGTTTATTGTCGGAGCCAAGAAGTCGATTGAGCATATGTGTAAAGCCATGATGTCTAGTAGTAAGTCTCGTCATAATCTCAATCCTTTTGATGGGTCGCTAATACTTGTCCAGATTTCTTCGTAAATTACTTCCCAGCGCTCGTAAACGTCCCAAGCTGGTTCCCCGGCGCAGGATGGAAACAGACTGCTCTGGAATGGCGAAAACAGAAGGACTGGATCGTTGATACCGCATATCAGTGGACAAAGGACCAAATCGTAAGTTACTATTCGAATTCAAAAACGATTGAATGATTGAGTTTCTGCTATCGTTGTAGGCCGGAGGATATGCAGAACCTTCGATGCTACGTTCGTTGATGGAAGACAAACTTACTGCGGATTGGAGCCAACAAGAAAAGGACGACCGTTTGAAAGAGTTAGCGATTGCGCTTTATGCTGGTAAGCTAGTAAATTCTCTCTCTCGCGTCAACCAACTAATGACCATTCCTTAGGCGGCACTGATACGGTCGGTAAAAATTCCCACTATTTCAAACGCTATCTAAACATTTAACTTCAGACTGCAAGCTCTCTCGTCTCATTCATCGCAGCGATGGTCCTATTCCCCGAAGTCCAAGCTAAAGCGCAACAGGAAATCGACTCCGTCATCGGCCTGGAGAGACTGCCCAACTTTACGGACCGCGATCAACTACCGTACATTTCAAACGTGATCAAGGAGGTGTTAAGGTGGCAGCCTGTTCTCCCAACCGGTAAGATCGCTTGATCAGCCTAATACTGCAATTTAGCTCATTCCTTCGTTGATGGTTTAGGTGTCCCACACGTTTCTTTGGACGAGGACGAGTACAGAGGATACCGAATTCCAAAGGGAACTGTAGTGTAAGTATCACATTCATTAATTAGGTAAAGCGTTTACTGACTTTGCGATCATTTTAGGATCGGTAACATCTGGTAGGACTCTCACTTCTTCCCCCGTAAGGAAGATCAGAAGTCTTATATTTTATCTCATAGGGCAATGAGCCGAGACGAGACCTACTACAAAGATCCTGAGACTTTCAACCCTGACCGATACCTTGATCCTAAGGTTCCCGCTCTTCCTAGTTTTGGATGGGGGCGAAGGTGTGTTCAAATTCGCTCTCAACCTAACCAGTCTCATTAACCGGTCCGCCTTGGTTCGTAGAAAATGTCCTGGAACTCACTACGCCGAGGCATCGCTTTTCATCGCAATAACCTCAATGCTAGCAACATTCAAGTTCTCCAAAGCTAAAAACGCAAACGGGGACGAGATCACACCGGTTATTGAAGGCGCAGCAAATGCCGCTATCTAGTGAGTTCATAAACTATATGGCGAGTAGAAGTGGTCCTTATGGTATATTATGATAGCGTGCCCAAAGCATTCGATTGCGTCTGGGAATGTCGATCGGAGACGCACCGCCTGTTGATTCTGGAATCTTTGTGAGCCGCTAATGGGACCGAGTTGTGCGATCGAGTCTAGGTATCAGACCTTTTTTGGGAAATTCCGTTCATTTCTTTTGGGTTATACGAGTATTGTGTTATAATGGGTTTCTAAGGATGTATTTTGTCTAATGTCTGTTGAATCGTAATATCAGGTGGGGAGCATCTGTTTGAACAACCAGATTTCTTTCCTCCATCACTATATTGAAGGTGTGGCCGAGCCATTTATCCTGCAATTGACGCTTTGCGCTTGTTTGTTTAAGCTCCCGGAGTGATAATGCTGGTTTTTGGCTCTTTCCCGCTCACCAGTGCCACGGTTCTTTACATTTATGCGCATATAAGTTGGGTGTAATGTCTCATGGATTATCATACCTACGCTCAGTAAGCGCCCAATAAGCGCCCATCTAATTGACATATGGAATCCCTTGGATGGAAGTGAATAAATATTCTAATGCCACCACAACCGAGGGAGAACCCGGCTTTGATGCTGTTTAGGCATATCGCTGCTCTCATTTCGCAATTCGGAGTATCTCCCGAGTCCAGCCAGATGTGATATCTTTTCGGGTAGCGAACAGCCATGATGTGAAATGTTACCGCATTAGGCTACCTCTGAATAGCCACACGCTTGGCTCTCCACCTGGTTGCTCGGAAAGGCTGTTCCGTTAGGCTTCTTTCCTAGCTTACCCGACTAGTGGCATCTCGAAGGGGCCACCATGCACCTATGATTGCTATATTATCTCCCAACAAACACTATCAAAGTCCGCCAGGCGTACGCCCGAGTGTCTTGCCTTCTGCGCGCTCGAATACGGGGTATGCGGGCCCACATCGAATCCACTTGTGGCTGGCGAAACACGGCCATCGGGAAACCTATCCTTCACGTTATTTTGTCGGACTGATTTGCCCGTTTCGCACAGGCTAGCAATGCCTCGGTCCTCATGTCCATAGCCGAGATGACTATAAGAGCTACCAATATTGCAGTCTTTTTGGTACACACACTTGGCCCTCTTCTCAACGAACTGTTATGCGTTACTTAATGTCCTTAGCTCTTCCTGGCGCGGTTCTGGCCAGCGCATTGATACCCCGGGAGTCCGATCCATGCGCTAAAATTGCCAAAAAGGAGTGGATGAAACCCTCTCAGGTTAACGCATGCCTATCTTCTTTCGCCTTCAATGCAACGCTTCGGGACAATGTAAGCGCTATCTATCTATCGCATATTGAGGCTCACTTATGCTGTTTAAACTAGACCGTCGATGTGCTCAGCAAGACCTTTGATCAATTCCATGCCTCTACGACTTTCCATTTAAATATGCCAGATCCCTTTGCGGAAGACACTATTGATATGATAGGTGAACTGCGCCGAATAAAAGAGACAACATACTCCTCAGATTGTAAGTCAATCATTGGAACGTGCCTCAGGTATTCGCTGACTCAAGATATTCTAGTCGAGCTTCATCGGGAGTAAGCATATGTTAGACCGGGAAAAATTGGAACCTACTTACATTGGTGACTGGCAGCGTTTCCACAACGGTCAAGCAATTGGGAGATGCTCACGCAGGTTACATCAACTATTGCTGTAAGTGTTGATTGATTTTGAAATAGCCCTCGTTCTTGACCGTTGCACAAATAGACGACTCCCTCTATACCACATACCTCCCCTTTCCGCTGGCCGTGCTCGCCAATCCGGAAGACCTGAATTCTCGAGACATTTACATAGTACCTGAAGCCTCGAAGGTGGCCATCACACAGTTCGGGCCAAAGGCCATTAAGAAATGGCACTCTGCGCTTGGGCGTAATCTCACTGAGGTGTGTTTTACTTTTTATCTGAGATATAAAATACTGACCAGTCTCACTAGTTCAATGGAGCGCGTATAGTATCCATCAATGGGCAAGAGCCCTGGGCGGCGGTTGACGCCTACGCAGCCGTTTCAGGCAGGTACCAAGCGCATACAACTCGGCAAAACTCTTTCTTCTCCTCTTACCAGCTCCAGACCTATCAAATGGGCGGTTTCGCCCAACTCTCCTTGCCTCCATCAAACAACACTGTTACACTGACACTGGTCCGGAACGGCACAAACGTTGAAGAAAGCTACAAGGTTCCGTACTTATCCAAAATAGGCACTGGAACCATCAAGTTCAGCGACTCTAAGTCTCTCTGGGCCAACAACTGTCTCCCTACCGAAGACACAAACGGATATGACGAGCGCGACACATCTAACTCAGCTCATGCTGGAGTCCAACTTAGGTCCACCCTCGCGAGACGGGCACACGCCAAGCCTGCCCGTTTCCAAAGCGATCCGATCGTGCCGCATGTCATCGGTGGACGCCAAATGGCCGTGTCGAGCATAATGGTGGATGGTCCTCAATTCGACGTAGCTCTGCCATCAGAATTATTACCTCCCAAGTCTCTTAGCGGGGTGTCCGTCATGCAATGGCACGTATTGGATGATAAAAAGACAGCTGTCTTGCATTTATCTTCGTTCACTGGCAATTTTACTGGTCGGTACCATTGATAGTGCCGAGATGCTCCCTTTCTTAATCATCTCATTTTTTCTATAGCACTCCAGCAGAATGTTCTTGATGGTCTCGCTGCGGTGAAATCGAAAGGAGCAACTAGACTTTTGATTGATCTTGTGAGTTGAATTATTCAATTAAACGCTTCATATATGCTAACATTATATGTAGACAAACAACGGTGGCGGAATTATTTGCCTGGCTGCGTGGCTGCACCGCGTAGTAAGCCAACACCTTCATCACCATTCCCATTGATCCGACATTCATCTATAATTTAGCTTGCTGGACCAGGACCAGACACGGAACCCCAGGCAGGTCTAGATGGCAGTGTTAGAGCGAGGGAGCTTCCTCAAAAGATCGTGGCCAAGATCGTGGCAAACAACACAGGAGTCCACCGTTCTTACTATCCATTTTATAATCGTGCGTCTTCTTCAGAAGCTGGTGCATTATTTTGTAATACTAAAACGTTCTCTCTCTCTAGCCTTGAAATGGAACAATATCAACTCCAAACCTCTCGCCGCCGACTTCAATTGGCTAAACCCTACTGTTGACGCGGAGGTAAATGGCGTTACGGATGAATTTTCCACGAGGCACGTATTTGTTTGTCTGTGTCCAACGAGCTGCATTCTGACCTAGCTTTTAATTAAAGAGTTCGGGATACGTGCTTCCCTTTCGACCTGACCGCCCCATCGACCAAGCCATTCGAGTTCGAAAACATCGCAATAATGACCAATGGTCAATGTGCTTCCTCGTGCAGTTTATTCAGTATTATCATGCACACCAAGCACAACGTTAGGACCGTTGTTGTAGGGGGTAAGCCTGGTACAGTTCAGCAGTACTGCGGGGTGGTGGGCGGCCAGTCCTCGAACTTTGCAGCAATGGATAGTGAGGTCAAGACTGCAGGGCTCAAAAATGATGCGCTCGCCCCGCCAGACTTTATTACAAATAGCTATCAGGGTAAGATTCAACTTGACGGAATGCCTGGATCGGTCACTGAAGATTTCGGATAGGTGTCACCTGGAAGCTAGGGTGGTCGATTCTTAATCCCAAGACATTCGAGGAGTTCCAGTCGCATCCTGCACAGATCAGTGAGTCACATTGACGATTATGCGATGATAGTACTGACTATATGCGCAACGTTTAGACCATCCTCTGCTTGCGAGCACGTAAGTTACGACCGAATTCATACTTTTTATTTGATATTGATTTCTTATTTTATATTAGTGTCAACAACCCATGGGAGTTATGGAAGGACGTGAGCAGAAAGCTCTGGCCCAATTAATGAGATAGAAGTGGTGTAGTTTATTGGTATCCCCGTAAATTATGGTTGGACGTTAGTTATGGCAGCAGGACATTTGTATTATGCGCTCTCTCATCCATTTCAGTGTCTTAGGATAAGGATATTGTATACCTCCTTCATACCAATAGAAGTGTGATTTTTCGTAGTGAAATTACTAGCGATAGGCTGACGCATATTATATAATTGCCTTTCTCACGCGACACAGTGCTTACTAGATCCCGTTGAGTTCAAAGCGGCGGACGTACGATATGGGAAACCCACAGTCGGAAGCAACACGCACAATAGTGCATTTCTTCAACTCTTAGGAAGTTGACCTTACTATATGTAGCCCATACCGGGACTCGGGAGCTCTCACGTTTCATTAATCTCAATCAGAATGAGGATGTGTATCACGAATTCCCTCAAATGCACGGTAAGCAGCACAGCGGCAATTGTCAGGTGGACACGTCGGCCTTCTCCACGGCCAAAATTCCATTTCGCGGCCACGAAAAGAAGTAAATCTGCCGGAGCGGAACCGGCAAATCAACGGCATCATATTTGAAATGGCTTTTGATGGCTGACATCCGTGCTCCCGCCACCACCACACAACGCCTCAGCCCCCAATACTATAGCAGCGACAAACCTCTCGGACACAATACCTAAACCTCAAGATATAAGCTGGTCCTCAGTACTATTCTGACGATTCCGGAGATCGCGTTTGCGTAATATGCGACTTACATTCCTTGGGAGTGCATATCGATACCCCACTAGCCAGTTCCAATACTGTCAACCCAGCCCAACAAAACGGCGACCTCTTGTACTCCCCTTGTCTCGATATCTAGACTCAGCATGTTGTGCTTCTACGAATAGGCTGAGAGTAACTGCTACGAGGCTGTGTACATAAATATTGCCATTGATCCTTGGGCTTCGATCCTGTTGCTTGCTGAGTTTCACTTGTCGCACCCCAACCACACCTGCTCCAACTCCCCGTCGCTCACAACATAGAATCCACGTCGGCGCATGTCTTTTACTTGACCCCGCAGCTTCAATGCTGCGCTATACTGCGCGTTCACCGATTTTTAGTAGACCCGGGCAACACGGACTTGGAGGCTGTGTCCTAGCGATGGGTGAGTTACGTTCTACATCAAGTTCGTTGGTTTAATGTTGGAATAGATCCTGATTTTAGCGGCCTTCTGAAGGTGTTAATGCTACAACGGCACCGCTTGCTTACTACGGAATTGATTACACGCCCGACGTGCCCAGCCTTTCCTACGCATAAATACCATGCTGGTTCGCACTACTCGCTTAACATCACCAACCGTACTACCCAGCATGAGTAACAACAATATCTCCAAGCTCCTACTTCTCGGCCTAGCTACTTGTTCTGCCCTCCCTGTTTTGTCTCTCTCGCATTCCAGTCCGAAGATTATTTGGGCTCCATGCGGCAACACCACGATTCCCCGCGAATGCGGCACCTTTGAGGTCCCTCTCGACTACAAGAATTCCGGAGCGGGCAAGGCGCTTCTGGCCGTCGCACGCATCAACGCTACCAAAACTCCTCGTCTTGGCACTTTGTTTACGAATCCAGGAGGACCAGGTTCGTTGTTTTGTTTCATTGAGTTTACGCTCCTAGCTTACGTCTGGCATGATCAGGTGCGAGCGGAGTCGAGTGGATCCTGAGCGACGATATCCTTGGCATGAACTAGGGATCTGGGGGATAATACGATATCATTAGTAAGTATAAATCTTCTTTCTGTCGTCTACAAACTTACTCATTTTTTGCCTAGGCTGGGACCCTCGAGGAATTGGCAGCACCATTCCAAAGGTTGAATGCTTCCAATCCGGCACCGAAGAAACGACTTTCTGGAATGGCTCTATTCGCGGCAACCTTCTTGAGCTCCGAGGCAACTTTTCCGACGCGACCGAGCGCCAGTGGTTCTATTCGCGCGTCAACGAAACCGACAAGGCTCTCATACGGTTCGGAAAGCAGTGCAACAAGGAGAGTCAGTATATGCTTAAGTACATTGGTACTCCCGCAAACGTTCGCGACATGGTGGCCCTGCATGATTATTTGGAGGGGGATAAACCTATCAACTATTGGGGTGTTTCGTGAGTTAGGTTTAGCCGATTTACTTCCCTTCTTACCCCTATATTAGGTATGGGACGATTCTTGGTAGCTTTTTTGTCAACAGTACGTGCACATCTAAAGCCCTAGATTTGACTGTCTTACGATTGTGCTCGTTACAGTGTTCCCCAAGCGCGTCGGTCGGGTGATTATAGATGGAGTCGTCGACCCCTGGTTATGGGCGACGAGGCCGTTCCTGGAGGTACACCCAAGCTTTTCAATGCTCTATAGAAATTGTTTGCTCACTGTTTTGGACTTCAGATCGGACATGTCTCACTCAATTCTACTGACGCAGTATTTGACGCATTTGCTCTCAACTGCGCAAATGCGGGACCGTCTAAATGTGCGATAGCTCAAGACGGCTCCACCGTTGACAGCATTCGGAAATGGACATTCGACTTGATAGCGGTAAGCCAGACAATTGGTCGAGATAGTTGGACACCGGATTGACAATATTGAATACAGGCTGCTTACGATAACTCCAAAGTAAATGGAGGTGCGATCATCACTGCGGGCCAACTTCGAGGTAAGCGATTCATAATACCCCGCCCACTTATTTTAATAACATACTTCAATATTCATAGCTGTGCTTTGGTTGGGCATGTATCACCCCAGGGAATGGCCGGCATTTGCTCAAAACCTGGCCCAAAT
>MU132211.1:55052-93826 GCA_015039395.1 Ceratobasidium sp. AG-I
GAGCGAAATAGACGCCTTCCGCGGGTGGGGCTCCACTATATACTGAACATTCATCAGTGATAGACATCTCGACGTCCAACACGTGTTTGTCCCCAGCTCCGTGGACCCTGACCTAGTCTAGGCGCTTCAAATCCCAGCACCACGCTCGACCAACGAGTTCCCACGAATAAACAGCTTTCAGCGCCTTGCTTTAATTTAATTAAAGCTTATCGAGCACGTATCTATTGGCCATCTGCTCGAACGAGGCCGAACGTCTTGCCTTGCAGTAGTTAATGTTAAGATAGCCTTTAGCGCGCATATCCCTCGTTTACATTCCTCGATCACGCGTTATCGATCCTCGACATACTATTCGGGTCCGGAGGTGACATGCGGCTGCCATCAGCAGATGTCTCGTTTGCCCAAACCTCGCTCTTCTGGGCATTGAAAAGCATCGCCTACATGCACGAAGCATGAGTGGCGAGTGATATATAGCCAGCACGCGGTCACTAAGTTGTCGTAGATTGCGACTCGACTACTCGGACTTGCTCGCCTGTTCTCGGATTGGCGATTTTAGATGGCAGGCTCTGTGATGCACCACACGTCCCGCGATTTCTTCGGTGAATGTCAGGCATGTTCATCAAAAGAGTCTGGCCTAACGCATACTGGCTACCTCGTTTATTACGGCAACGGTTCCTGCCAGCACCGGCTTGGTGTCTCCGATTTGCTCCTTGGGTCCTCCTTCCTTGGCCTCGGCCAAACACACTCAAGCGGCCTCCGATCCTAGCAATTTGAACTGATTAGAAGCTGATATGTTCATGCCCACATCTCACAAAGTCGACTCGCATTTACGTAGTAAATTATCTCAAAAGAAAGTTCACACTCTCCTTTTTGAGAAAAGTAATCGCAATTTCTCCTCACTTCACACACTTTTTTCTTTTTTCTTTTTGGAATCAAGTATATTTTGTGTCGTTTTGGGGCTACGCCCTATGGTGCGACCTACACGGAAACTGGGAGGGTACAGGAGCTAAGAGATATGTAACCGAGGAGAAACGAGAATACAGTCGTTCTTCACACTCTTTGGAGGGCTACTGTATGATATAACCCAGCTACGTCGGGGCATCCAATAGATATTTTGAGCTCCGAACGTGTTACAAGTTCAAGTCCATTTTGAACAGGTGATTTCAACTTTGTCTAAAGAATGATTCACAAGACATAAGTGGTATTGGAGAACACGTTGTGGCTCTTCAAACCCGGTATCACTGAACGTGCGCCCTTTGCTTTGGTCGCGCCTCACGCAACGTTACCCAACGTTTAACATTAGATCGAGGCTTATGCCGGAAACCCCTCGGAGCGTCCTCATGTAAACAAAATAACACACTACGGGAGCCGTCGAGTGTAGTGCGTTTTCCACAGAAACCCGTCCTATGTTCCTTTCATCGGAATAATGAGATATTTCAAAATATTGGTGCATTGCTACGCGGATCCATAAATACAACTAGCTGACACTAAATAAACTGCCGAGTCGTCCCGAAATAAGATTATACATATATAAAGAGTGGTAAGGTAATCAAAATGTCCAAACAAAAGCAGATTAAGCGAGTGTAGTGTACAGGCGTGTACGTCGTAGAGTGGTGATACCAAAGTGTCGTCAAGAACGCATCAAGCAGAGTCTGCCGTTCCAAATCCAGAAACCGAGCCACCGAACGTTCAAATCCGTCCAGCGCTCTTCCAAGAATCCGGACTCTCCCGTCCAGTCTTCATCTGCAACGGACGAACAGTATACTTCGGCACAGTCTCCATCGGTTTCGAGATCGTATACCCCGCAAACTCAGCCTTCAGTCCTCCCTGTCGCCCAAATCCGAAACTAAAGCTCTTCCGAGCAGCACCTCCCTGATGCGCGCCCTTCTCTCCTTTCTCGAGGTCGGACTTCTTCGAGCCGTAGTGGTCTTTGGCGTGAGAGTAGAGGTCGCTGGCGGCAGAGATGGCGGATGCGGCGCGCTCGACTTGGGGAGGGGCTTTGTTGCGCCACGAGAGGATCATGCGACGTTCTTTGATTGAGGAGCGGAAGATGAGGCCGAGGAGGATGTTGAGGATTCCGATGGAGAAGAGGAAGAAGGCGGAGACGAGGGCGAATGTGGGCACGTGATGCGACAAGACAGCTGCTCCGAGGCTAATTTGGGCAGACTTAGTTTCTGGGTTTGGGTTGTGGTTTGCGTACTCACAAGACTTGCATGGCGCCGAGGATGCCGACGCCGTGATCGGGTCCGAGAACTGGGAGGAAGTTCACGAAGAAGGCTTCTGGCCAGCCGAACTCTGAGAGAATAAGGACGATGCACTGGCCGATAATGAACAGTCGGTTCAGGATAGCGAAGAGCACGCCGGCTGGCTGCAGTGGGACGGTAGAACCGTCGACGTAATCACAATCGAGCTCGAACTCGTTGCCGGAAGCATCCGTTAGGGTACCAGTAGGGGTATCAGAACCGCGTCGGACCGCATTGACGTCACTAGAGTAGACTAATTAGCCAGAGCAGATTGCCAGACAATTAACTACTCACTCGACCATGACCATTATGCTAGACGCAAAGACGAGGATGAGGGTGAAGATTGAAAGTGCACGGACAGCATTGAGGCCGAGGAAAGTGTAGGCTTTGGTTCCAATAGGGAGCATTGTGTTAAACTTTAGTCGTTCAAGGCGGTGGCAAGTAGAATTTCAGAAGTAATAAGGTGCCGGCACCGAGTATCGTTGGTTGGAAAGAAAGTGGTCGTAAGGCGTCACAGACGGGGGAAGAGGGAGTCGTGAGAGGCGGAGGGGATGCAGTTTAGACGTTTATGGTAGGTCATTATAAGCCTCGAGGCAAAAGGCTGGGGGCGCTTTGGCCAGACAAAGGCGGATGAGTGGCCCAAACAAAACAACATGTCGCGTTTGTTTGGGCGCGTCCTTTCCTTTTTTGTTGTCGCGATTTGATTCCGGTCCGAGTCGGAAGAAGCTCGCCGGCTGCACCCGGCACACATCACGTGCCTCTTGGACCAGACAATTGCTTTGTCTCGACCTCAGCCCGTTGCTATTGAGCTTGTTGTCCCCTGCTTGAGCCTACGCGTGCAGGCCATGCATAATGATACCTCGACGCTTCTTCGGTCCCTTCACGCAAGGTGATGGTATGGTAGTGTCGCTCGCCCAATGTCTGTTTACCGCGTGGCTCAAATTTTCCTGCTCACTTCCTTGCACCCTTACACTCTCCATGCTAAGGTCGTATGATACCCTTGTGTCCTTCCATGAATTATCCACCCGCTTGGCTTCTGTGAATTGTTTATTTCTCAAATCATACTCTGGGCGTGTCTACGTTATGTTCCAGTTCTTGGCTCTTCCTATTTCTTTTTTTTCGGCATGGGCTCTGCCCTAGTCTTTTTATGGCGTCAAGCCTGCAGAATCTGAGGCTAGTTGAAGTTCCTTCGCCATCTCATCCTGGTCTTGGCATATTAAACCGGGTCACTTCGACGACGTTCCAAGCTCTGAATTCGCGGCGCTTTCTCAATAAATCTAGCTTAGAATCAAACCCTTGTTTCAAATCGTATATTTCTCAGCACATCACTAGGCCAGACATCCTTGAAAACTCAGCTACCTTAGCAAAACGCCCACTCTGGTGCTTTCTTGACCACACTCCACGGCACCCATCCATCTTCCCTCGCCTCCTTTACCGACCACTCCACCACTACTCCGTCTTGTTCTTTACCTTCTGTGTCTCGTACCTTCTCCCGCTGCGCCCAATCTTCACAAGCTTGCTTCCATGCGTCCGATTTCTGGGAATCTCCAAATCCAATCATCGTTCCACCAGTCGCGAGGAGGTTAAGCAACTGGCTCGCCAGAGCGGATAGAGCCTCGTTCGGTACGTTTTCTTTGGACTCATTGCTTTTATCCGTAGGGAGCGTATAGGCAACAATTCCTACCCGCTCCTTGTATTCTTGGGTATTGTTCGTCGAAAGTGACTTGGTTCCAGACGGGGCGCTACTTCTCGTTAGACCAGCAAATAGGGTTAATGTGGCTGAATTCTCACCTAGCATCGAGTACTACCAAGTATCCCGACTCGCATCCAGCTTTCAATACAGCAGCAGCATCCGATTCCGAGTTTACGAGCACGTATGGAGGATACGGTTTGAAAAAGTCGTTCGAGAGAGACCGAAAGGAGGGATGCGTGGTGATTTCAGGAATCGAGGAAGACATAGATATACTTGGTCGAGTGAGAATCGCGGTTTAGTGGCGCACGATACAGAATGAGGTATGGTTGGCGTCTGCGAGCTGCGCTCCGAGCGTGAGAATCTAAGGCGTGACGTCACTTCCTTACCCAATACTGCTAACCTGTGGGATTCTCCACACTCTGTTGTATGCGTTAGCCATGACAATAATACAAATATTTGGTAGATAAGCCTTCCAAGTTGCGCACGCATCGTAATCCCTTCGCGGCGATTCTAAGTGATCCAAAGTAATAAGGCGATAGGGTATTTGGACAGACATAACGCAACAAGACAGCCCAATCCACGCCGACAGGATGTAAAATTAGCTTAGTACAGGTTTAGAACCCCATTTCTAAGCACGATTGCAGCAAGCTAGCACAGTAAAACGACCACCTGAGCCACCCTCGTTGCAGCTCTGATCACTTGTTGGGCTGCAGTTCCAGCGCTGGCCAACGGTATCGACTGCCGAAGTCGGCCTAAAGAGTTCCGCCTTATTATTATCTTTGACCTAACGTCTATTGTGGAGGAGAGGAGGACTCACTGATTGTTGCTACATGTGACGGAAGCGCCGTTGTGGTAGCCGCCTTTGCACATCTGGTTCTCGTTTTGAGTGAAGCCGTTCTGGGAGATCAGTCCACAGTTGTTGGCCATCAGGAAACCCGCGTAGACGTTGAATGAGCCGTTAGGACCGGTGAACATCTGAAGCTATAAGCACAGGCTCAGTTCTAGAACGAGTTGAAAGTAATGTGTCAGGATAACTTACGAAGGAAGATCCGACGGCTGCGCCAGCGAAGAACATTAGATACATGTGCATGGTTGTGTAAAATCTACTTACCCATCTGTCCGCTGCCACAAACCGCAGTGACACTAGAAAACTGAGTCGCTAGAGCAGCGACGAGGAGGACAATAGAAGGTCTAATGTTGGAAATCATGGTGTTTTGTGAGTAGAAAGAGTTTGTGCTCTGAAAACTGGGAGGAGTATAGGTGGATGTTGACTCAAAGTCATATACTGCGATTTTATACCGAAAAGGCAGGCGGAAAAGAGCTCCGTCTTGTGACTCACTCATCTGCATCGAACCTTTCATTACGGCGTCCTGGGGACAATGCCCGCGCAGATATTATATATCATTTATAAGATCAAAGCTCTTGGCTGTGGTTCGCGCATATAATGTTGACGTTGCGCTTTTCCTACTAATACAAGCATAAGTGTCGCTGTGCCGTTTTAGCCGCCATTTCAATTCGACATTATTGTAGATTTTCAGTATCCTTATTGGTGGTCTTGGCCAACAGGCTATATCATGCACATAAACGAATAACACAGTTCTCGTCAATAGAGCGAATGAGTCTTTGCAGTTGCTGTCCACGGCGGAGCTACCTGCCCGAATCTGTGGATAAAAACAAAGCAGCACACGGTGGGTCCCTTGGAATTTCTGATGCGTCGCGGACTGCTCCCGAGGTATGACCGAGCTACGTTTGATAGGCACCACTAAGCTTTGTTGTGTCCTCATTTCTGGCTCTAAATAGTTATGACTATTAAAAAGCGTGCACTCCGTCATAATAGCTCCAAAAGGCTGCTGTATATTTTGGCCATAAGTGGTGGTAGCAGGTTTGTTGGGAGGTTCATGCAGAATTGAATATCAGGGGTGTGACATTGCATAGGGGTGCCGCATGAGTAGGCGGATTCCTCCTCCTACTCTACTGATAAAGATCAGCCGAAGTAGCCGAAGCCCAGGGAGACTCTTCCTGCGAGCCGCATCAGCCGCCGCTACCCAAAACGGACATGCCACACAAGGCGTAAACTAACATGTGTAACAGCCTAACTCGAGTGTATATGCGTGAGTTTCAGTCAATGGTTTGAACCGCACCTTCTCCGGACAATCCATATATGTGGCGAGTCGTGAATTTGATTGCACAAAGGTACTGGGATGTCAGATTCTGACTGTCACGAGTGCTTGGGGGATTGCGGCGCCTCAACAATCGGTGCTGGGATCTTGTTCCGGAACTACATGCACGTCATCTTGCTAGATGAGAACACGCACTCTGGTGATAATATCGCTCTAAATATCAGAGGCAGTCTTGATGACTCTACCCAGATGCAATCATTCTTCCAGAGCTCGAAGGAAACTAAGATTTGAGGTACTGACTGGCGAGTAAAATAATCTACAAGACTTGAGTCGTAGAGCTCGGTTGTGGAAACGACGGGCTCTTCGACAAACCTCTCACGGCTACAGCGCGGTTCAAAGAGGAATCCATACGGCGCCCATGAATTACTGCGGTTTGTATAACATTCAAATACGGGGCTCTAAAGGGACCCCCAACACTAAACCGTGTTTCCCCCCGCACAGCGCGTCTCTGAGCAGTCGGAATGAGTTGTTCTTTAGTTTATGAGTATCCGGTATCGTTATAGATTACAAAAGAATATGAATAGCAAAGATTGTTGAAACAAGACATTCCGAATCAACCAGATATCGCAGATTCTTTATTAACAGTTCAGGCACGTGGTCTTTTATACATGTAACTAGATCATGTAAATACGTGTTCCACACGTATTCACTACCACACAGAGTAAGAGACACGAGTCAGAGAACATAAGAGAATCAGTAGGACACATAGACATGACTATATGCGGGTTCGAGCGTATCCTCAACAAATATCCCAATGGAGGATCTGTTATCTCAAAACCCAGTGTCCCACTAGAGCCAAATTACCTAAGAAGATAGTTGTGATCTCAGAACTCTTTGGTCGGTGTGTTTTATACGGGTCACAATATGGGCGTAGTAGTCACAAAAGTATCTCAAAGACGCGTTTTGTGGCGGCGAACGCGGTTCAGTGCTGGGGGTCACTTTTTTAGAACCCGGTATTTTTCTGAACTACCTGGTGCGCAGAATTTCGTAAGTTCCGAAAGTATATCAATATAATTTATAAATATACAAATGTGTATGCTACAGCTCGTTTTATCGTGTGGCTAAACCTTTCAACCCCTGGCGCCGGAAAGCTATCAGAAACCTACCTGGCAAGATGTTTGCAAACCGCAATAATGAATCCTCCCTACTGTAAGACTCGCCCACGTCTCATGTTTCCGTCAATCAGGTAAAAAAAAAGGATTTGGAACATCACTCTCAACGCGTAGGGCCTGGTATTGAAGTTAAAGCATAGCCTGGGAGGTTAACTTTTCAAATTTCGGAATATGCTAATGATTTTAGTATCATACCCTGCGTATCGAGAGTGCGACTCCGAATGTATATATTATGCCTCGATTTGTTGAGTTTGGGGGTGGCGGCGAGTATTAACACAAGAGGGGTTAATCAATTTCTGAAGCGTCAAGTACATGCTTTTTTGAACAGTGCTATAATTGCAGTACTTCGAACAAGAATTTTGAGCTTTCAGATGCCGAAACTGCACATGTACATGCTCCTGTGGTATACACGGGCCCCGGGCCGGAATACCGGACATAGATGTTATCAAACTACCAATCGGGTCAACTGTTACCGATTTAGCGATATGGTTGGTGAAGGGATGTGTGCGGTTCCACTGAACTCATTTGTTGGAAGGGACACATCTACTATATACTGAGATGTTTTACTGCATCAACGACTGGGCGGAGGATCCTGGACGGTTCTCGTTTTTACTTCTGCTGATGTGTATTTACTGTTGCAGTCTTGTGATGTACGAACCTAAGAGTACTGTACGCTTTAGTCCAGTGCGGTGTGAAAGGCACGCCACGTGGGCTATTTGTTGATCCTGAAGTTGCGGTGATCTTGATGGCTCCCGTGACCTCGAAATAGTACCTATAAAAGCTCGCTCTGGCATGAACCTAAACGCACCGACCAGACGCTCTCAGCTAAATACGGCCGAGAACAAGAGCAGCTCAAGATAAGAGATAAAAGGTTGTTATATCATATCCAACATATATGTACTACCAAATTAAAGATTTTGATCCACAGCTGAACTAGATGTCAGGCGACATGACCAGGTATGTCTAAGCACTCCACTAGTCGATAATCACCGGGTGCATGCGTTATGATACTCACCGTTGGGCTACAGCTCGAGTCGCGAAGGAATAGATGAGGTGCGCTCGATATAAGATATATATGATGTTGATACGTCTAACGATTTTGTCAAGGGCAAGGAATTGCCTGTCCAACATAGAAACCCCGGATGGCTTACAGATGTAGCCGAGTCTCACCGTACTCGATTCCAGAATACGGGAAACTTAGAAGACCTGGAGACGGCAATCAATTACACACAGCAGGCAATTTCGCTTACGCCAACTAGGCAGCCGGAAATGCCTTTACGTCTGGGCCTGCTTGGCCAACTCCTTGACTATAGGTACACCCAATTAGGCGAACTTGCGGACTTGGAACAGGCAATCGAGTTTCACACTCGGGCGTTTTCGTTCACGCCTCAGGACGATCTATTCATGTCTATTCGGCTCAGTAATCTTGGGAACTCGACTGAAACTCGATACGAACATCTGAACGAACTGGCGGACCTCGAGAGGACGATTGAGTACAAAGCTCAGGCGGTTTCACTGACGCCCGAGGGTGGCCTGGCTATGCCTGTGGTGCTCAGAAACCTTGGAGACTCATTTGACAGTCGATTTGAGCGGCTCGGAGAACTTGCGGATCTGGAGAAGGCGATTGAATACAAAACTCGAGCTCTTTCACTTACACCTCACGGACACCCGTTGCTGTTCACCTTACTCAATAATCTTGGGTACTCCCTTCAGAGTCAATTCAAGCGCCTGGGTGAACTCGAAAGCCTCGAAAAGGCGATTGAATACAAAAAGCAGGCAGTGGCGCTTATATCCGAAGACCATCCAAGTATGCCCACTTTACTCAACAACCTCGCATCCTCGCTCGATCGCCGCTTCAAGCGCTTGGGTGAACTTCGTGACCTCAACCAGGCAATCGATTACAACACCCAGGCGATTTCACTTACGCCCAAAGGTCATGTAGGCATGCCGAATCTACTCAACAACCTCGGGTACTCGCTCCAGAGCCGGTTTGATCGCTTGGGGGAACTTGATGATCTCGACAGGGCGATTGACTATAAGAGTCAAGCTGTAGAACTTACGCCGGAAGGTCACATTGATATGCCTCGATGGCTGGATAACCTAGGCGTATCACTCCATAGTCGATTCAAACATCTAGGCGAGCTTGCGGACCTCGACAAGGCATTGGACTGCAACAGCCAGGCTCTTTCGCTCATACCACAAGAGCACCCATATTATCCAACGCTTCTCAACAATATTAGCTTGCTATTCCATCGTCGATTTGAGAGACTTGGGGAACTGGCGAACCTGGACAAGTCGATCGAGTACGGTAGCCAAGCGGTCGCACTCACCCCCCAAGACTATCCAGATATAGTTCGGAGGCTCAGCATTCTTGGGTGTTCATATCAGCGCAGATATGAACGTTTAGGGGAACCTATGGACCAGGACAAGGCGATTGAGTACAACAACCGGGCAATCGCTCTGACACCCCAGGATCACCCAGAAATGCCCAGGTGGCTCAGCAACCTCGGTTATTCGTTCCACAGTCGATTCAAGCGCCTAGGCGATCCCACGGATCTGGACAAGGCAATTGAATATAATGCCCGGGCAGTCGAGCTTATACCACAAGGTCACTCCGACAGACCCCGGCTATTCAGCAATTTCGCCAAATCGCTTGATAGTCGATTTGAGTTCCTTGATGAACTTGCCGACCTCGACAAGGCGATTGACTACATGGAGCAAGCAGTCTTGCTCATGGCACGGAGCCACTCGGATATGCCTATCTTGCTCAACAATCTCGCGCTCTCATTGCAGCGCCGGTTTCAGCATCTAGAACAGCGTGAAGACCTTGACCATGCAATCAATTATAACAGCCAGGCCGTTGCGCTAACACCGGATGGGCACGCCGCCATGCCCCGAATGCTCATCAGTCTAGGCGAGGCCTATAGTCTTCGGTCAAAGTTCCCAGGCATGTCCCGAGAACTCGACCAATCGCTCGACTGCTTTCAAAAGGCTGCTAATTATATTGTTGGGAGTCCATCCGAGAGGTTTCGTGCGGCCCTTTGTTGGGCTAGAATGAGTGCTGAGAACCGCACTCCTTCGCTGCTTTCGGCATACCAACAAGTCATGACACTTCTGCCACAACTCATCTGGCTCGGAAACGCGGTGGAAAGCCGGTATAGATCCATCTCGGATGCTGGGGATGTGAGCACTGAAGCAGCTGCTGCCGCAATCACGATGCGGAACTACGAACTGGCGCTCGAGTGGTTAGAAGAAGGTCAATCAATTGTTTGGAAGCAGATGCTTCAACTTCGTACTCCTATCGACGACCTTGCTGCGGTGGCGCCAACATTGGCTACCGATCTCAAGCAGGTTGCTCGGGACCTCGAAAACGCTAGTTCCCTCCAGCCCCTGTACGAATCCGCCTCACAAGATGACTTGTCTCTAGAGCAGCTTGCCCAACAGCATCGTCGTTTGGCAGAGCAGTGGGAGAAGCTACTCAATAAGGCGCGAAATGTACCGGGGTTTAGTGCATTCTTACGTCACCGGAATGTGTCTGAACTCTTGCGTTCGGCTCAATCTGGCCCTGTGGTGGTGGTCAATGTGAATGAGTCGCGCTGTGACGCCCTCATTATACAGCCGGGTGTCACGGAGATCTCGCCTGTACATCTTCGACTGTCCCACAAAAAGGCAGCAAGTGCTCGTGTTCAGATACAACACATAATCGGAAGCCGAGGCGTAGTTGGTCGTGGTATCAAAGCTTTCAGACCTAAGCCGGATGATTCATTCAAGAAGGTGCTCGTTCTTCTGTGGACGGAGGTGACGAAGCCAGTCCTTGACTTTCTAGGCTATAGGGTATGTGTTTCGCATGTCTGAATTTCGTCGCCCGTCTGATTCCACCCGACGTCAGCAAACTCATCCAACGGGTGACCTACCTTGCATCACTTGGTGTACCACAGGACCATTATCATTTCTGCCACTCCATGCTGCCGGGGATTACGAAGCAGAATCCATGATCTTCAACTATGTTGTCTCGTCATACACGCCAACCTTGAGCGCCCTCCTTTTGTCTCCTCAAAAATCTATTGCTTTCCGTGGCATTTTGGCTGTTGGCCAGAAGTCTACACCTGGCATGTCTCCACTACCTGGTACGGTGGCCGAACTCGCTCAGATTCAGAAGAAGGCTCAAGGAATCTCGATGACAAAACTTGAAGGAGATCTGGCAACACCCGCCACTGTACTAACTGGAATGAGGGAGCATAGTTGGGTTCACCTCGCCTGCCATGCTTTGCAGAACACTGCCAATCCAATGCAGAGTGGGTTTTACCTCCATGGAGGCATGCTCGATCTGGCATCCATCAGTCGAGAGCAGCTGAGGGATGTCGACCTGGCGTTCTTGTCAGCATGCCAGACTGCTACTGGGGATGTGAACCTACCGGATGAGGCTGTTCATCTGGCGGCGGGAATGCTTATGGCGGGATACCGGACGGTGATCGCGACGATGTGGCCGATCGGAGACGAGGACGCGCCGCTGATCGCGGAGAAAGTATACGAGCACCTAATTGAGGGAGGAACTCCGGATGCACGAAGAGCAGCGTTTGCAGTTCACAAGGCGACCGAATCCCTACGTGAAAAAGTGGGATTAAAGGCATTTGTGAAGTGGGTGCCGTACATCCATATTGGGGTATAGACAACCAGAAGATAGCTCTATCTTGATCTTTGTGTATGTTGTTTTTAGTTATCAGAGATAAAGTGGTTTGTTCCTATATATTTCGGCTGATTCGTCTTGTAAGACATCATGATAAATGTGCCGTGGATTGGGTCGCAAACGTTCTTGGGCTAGCTTACAGAGAGCGCAGGTCGGGCAATAACATTTTATATCGGAACGTATCAAATTATGTTCCTAATGGACACTACAGGGATGCCACTCGCAGTGAATAAAAGTTAAACTTATTGAATACTCAGCAAAATCCCCCTTACGGCAAGGAGCGCTCTGGAGTGCTCCAGAGAAATGCGATGCTCCGGATCGCGTAGGAGCTGAAGGGGCACACGATGGGGTGCTCCGGGGTGCTCCAGAGCGCTCCAGAGCGCCCCTTTGGGTCCAGTCTTGAGCTCACGAGGGCTTCGGAGTGCTCCAGATCCACCGGAGCGGCTGGAGCCACCCCCCGGGATCCGGAGCCAAGCCGGATTTTGCTGAGATACTGTACCACCTGGAGCGGCGAGCCACTTTTTCGCTCTGGGGCTGCTTGAGGAAGCAGAAATATTTCAATCACTTTCTGACTTGGCGGATCAGTTACTTATGCCAATTAAAATCACTCTGCCAAATCTGAAATCTGTACCTCAAAAGCCTACTGAGATATCGCTCAGATAAGGATTACAGGGCAAACTCCCAAACCCTGGGGAAGCGAGCCACTGCCGTTATCTAGCCTCAATGTCTCAAAATTTATTTCTCATTTGTACAGCATATTTCTCATTTGTACAGCATATTTCTCACACCCTAAATGTACACTACAAAGTACGGATTTGTATATACAAAGTTTGAAAAATGCTCTCATGTGACAACGAACTAAAACTGTGTTGCATTTCAAATTCAGCGCCACACAGCCTCCCTCCAAAACTTTTTCACACGAAAACCAAAGTGTCTCAGTTGGATTTTTTGTGAGCGGGGAGCTTTACACATGATATGTCCATATGCAAAATTTACACAATGTTTTGAGGATAAAAGGGAAGCAGATTACACTGGCTTACTACCACGGGCTGGCTCGCTTCCCGGGGTCGTACGGCAGTCCCGCATCAACTTACTAAGTATACGGTGTGCGAGCACTTACTTGAGAAAGGTCCTCCAAACGCCCGTATCGGTGCATCAAGCTACATAATATCTGCGTGAGAAAACAAGAACAAAGGCGCGCGACACACGGGGCTTATTATACATATTGGAGTGTAAATAACTGTCAGTTATGTTGGTATTGGGGTGACTGCTATTGCCTCGGCCTCTATATGCGCCTAGGCGAGGCAGCTACAAAACCCATAGGAGTGCTTAACATTTGGTCGCATTATGGCCAGTTACTGTAGAGGTGGATTTCAATAATTCTATAGCAACCAAACAGTATCCGAGTACATACACGAAAACACACGTATTCGCAACATCACATAATCCCCGCACAAGTTCCCTAGACCGCATCCTGTCATTCACATTTGCAATTATCCTCGGCTACCCCCCACACGTTCTGATGAGCTTGAATTATCAGCTGGCGGCAGTCCATTTGTTGGCCTTTGCGAAAGTTAACATAACGTCCGCCGCTTTCTCAGAGATTTGGTAGATCGGCGTGGTAACAAACATTCCTGAATAATTGATGGGATGTCAGACACAAATGCGATCGAGAGGCGTGGATGAGTCAAAACCAAACGTACCTGGGATATCGGGGAACGAGCTTGCGTCGACCACACGCAAGTTAGATACGCCCCGAACCTCAATAAACCCCATCTTAAAATCCAACCGCGGCTATGAAGGGGTGACACTCACCTGGAAATCCTTGTTTAGTACAGCTGACTTGTCTAAAGCAATGATTTTAGTCAACACGAAGTATTCGGACCCATTTAATGCGACTCACCGCTCTGTACACCCATTTTGGCCGTACAGCACACATGGTGCCCCCAGGTGTTCTCTCGTAAGAACTCCCTTATCTGGTCATCCGTCTGCACCGCCGCTCCCGGCCATACTTCCTCCGCCGTATGCCCACTAAGCCCTGGCTTACTCGCCCACAGATCTCGGCTCTTCTTCACAGCGTCCTTCAAAATCTCGAGATCCTTCAAATCCTCGGCCGTTTGGAATTGGTTCTTGTTGATGTCTAGCAAGTCTTGCGGGTTAGAACCAGTGAGTCGAACCCAGCCTTTGGACGAGGTATGGGCTTTCAGGATAACATTGTTGAACGAATTTCCGATATCTTGTGCCAGTTGGACCGGATAGCCCTTGAAGTAACCCTTGAAAGCAGCAGGACCCCACATTGACCAAACATCGAGATACGGCAGGTCTGGCGAAGACTTGTATGCGTGTGCCCAGATACCGGGTCCTGTTCAATCTTTAGCCCGGTTGGCCAGGAGAGAAAGGCGAAGGTCGGGCGACTCACCAGAGCTGTATGCGTTAGTGTGGCCTTGTTCGGACCATTCTTTCAAGCACGGATCGGCAAACGTGTCGCCGAAGAGACATCCCTGCAAAATGGTGTGGTTCTGCTTGAGCCTCCAGACAATTGTCATCTCCACTCGATCTTGCAGATTCGCTCCGACACCAGGAAGATCGGATACCGTAGAAATGTTAAACTTAGCCAGCTCCGTTGAGTTCCCGATACCTGAAAGCTATGGCAACCAAGGAGGAGTTCACATTTAAAATATAAAACGAAAACGTGTGAATAATAAACTCACCATCAACAACTGGGGCGTTTGGAACGTGCCAGCGCTAACGACAACCTCATATTTCGCTAGATATTGTTTCGTCGTTAAAGTCTTCTTCCCGGAAAACCGTCGTGCTACGGGCAGCAACGCCTCGCCAGACGCGGCCTCTACACCGTACGCGCGTGTCGCTCCGGTCGAGTCAGCACAAGTGAGAATTTTCGTCGCAAGAGTGTCCGTCGCAAATGACAAGCGTTGCGAGTAAGCGGCGCGCGTGTTCATGAGATGATCTCGAACGGATGAGCGATTATGGGCCGGGTCTTTGGTAGTAATTACGGCAGCGCCGCCCTCTACTCCATCGCTGAGATTGTTGTTGTAATCGTTAAAAGGGACAGGGAGTACGGCCGTTATGATGTTTGTGATAATATCGACTAACTGTAGATCTAGGTATCTTTCATTTGAGCATCAGTAACTATAACTTATTACATAAAACGTGCCAAACGGTGCTTACTGAGGCGAAAGAAGCAGATTAAGAGGCGGAAAGTCCGTCCAGAGCCATCCTTTATATCCATACGAGAGAGGTACGCCAACTAGACTAGAAATGTATTGGTTATTTTCAATAAAATCCGTCAGGTATCTTCTCATGTTCTTCGCCTAGATGATGCAGGTGTAAGAACAGATGTTAGACTTGGATCCTTGATTTCGTACTCACCGACCAACTTGAATCACTAAAGCGGGTTGCCAGTTGATCTAAGTCGTAATCATGCGGCCGAAGATGAATAAGCGCGTTGTGAACAGTAGAGCCGCCAATAGCCGAAGCGCGTGGATACCACTTCTGGACTTGGGGCTAAAAATGATATATCTTGTTCGTAAGCGAATATCAAAACAAAACAAAGAAATCACAGACCTGACCAGGGGGATAATGCTGAACTTCGTAGTCGAGTGCCATTTGGGAGTCCTCGTTTGAGCGTGCGAGATAGGCGGGGATCGTTGTGTTAATATTATTCACATCATGCCCGGCATCTATCACAAGCACTGGTGATGCTCCGGTAAGTTTTCAAACGACATAGGTATTGTTCGGACTTGCCTTTATAGCCATTGATAGCTAGTCGGGCCGCCAATGGTCCTATTAATATGGTATGGTAAATATCGACGTAGAGACAATTGACCAAGTAGTCTTACCACCACCGGCCCCTGCGCCGACTACAATGTAATCATACTCTGCGGACGTGAGACTTGGACATGCTGCAAGCGCGGCCGTCGCAGTCCTAAGAAACGCCGCGCCTAGACTAACCACAAACGCTAGATGCATCTTGTCTTGGTATTGGAACAAGGGGGAGGGCGTGGTGAGCGTACCTCACGCAGCGCGAGCATATTTGAGTACTGTTCCATTGAGTTCTCGAGCTTCCGGACGTGTGTATGGTGCACGTCACGGGCGTGCTGAGCCGAAGCAAGAAAGACCTAAGATATCTAGATTGGGAAGTGGCGTCACAAGTCGATGGGATTGCAGAAGGAATGTTGCCCAACTTCCTCGGTGACTTGACATGTGCTGCATTGAGCGTTGACAGGACGCCTGAGCGGATGGGCAGTAAAAGACATGCTTGCAGCCAAGCCACGCGATCGAAGGAACGATAGGCGGCGATCCCGACCTAACACGCGACGGCGGGTGAGATTCTCGGAGGAAAGTCCAAATAGGAAGAAAGGTGAATAAAGCGTCCATGCACGAGCACGAATAGCCTGAGCATATGATTGAACGAGAATCTTTACGAAGTAAGAATCAGAAGCCAGACAGATAACAGAAGCTCAAAACCAGGACGTTCACAAGAAAACAAGAGGGTTCGAATTCGACGGAAGACAGCGGTACGTCATTTCGAATTGTCATATATACCACATATTGAGCATTGGGGAGGGTCGCTCACAGGTCTAGTTGATTGTGGTCGGCTGTTCGTTCTGCTGACTCGTATTGCAAATGCACTCGAGTGCTGACCAATGTTACCAAACATAAATCATCCGCCACTCACAAGCAGCGTAAAGCGACGGACTGCACGCGAAAGAAATCTGACGTGAACTAGAGTTGGATGTTGAAATATATTACACGATACACCGAGATGTGAAAAGTTGATTAAAGGCTTGGACCCAAATAGGCGGCGTTTGCTGAAGCCTCATGAATCAAAATGTAGGCATTGGGTAGTCCTCCGGGATCACATTGAAACGCTCTGGAAAATAAAAGCGGGTTAGTGATACACGTTAAATTAAAAGTAAAAAGAATTAAACTTACTGCGTACATAACGACCCAGCACTGCATAACACTAATCAGCATTTGCGATTGAGATTTAATTAGTTCAAACGTACATTCGTGTTGTTTGAAACCACCATATGTTTTCAGGCTCGTGCTGTTGTAGTCTTTTGTGCCAGTAATTATGTTGAGTGCCTCAGGAACTTTACGCCCGGCGTAGCTAGGGAAGATTAGCATGACTTTATCGTCTTCCGCGATCCGGTTCGTCTTGTAACTCTCCCGCCAGAAGTAGACTGGAAGCTCGGCTTCGTCAAAGTTCACTTGGGGGATTCGGGTATGAGGGACGTCGTCACCCTCCCCATCTGGTGTGTTCACGCCTTCTGGACCGCAGACCTACGAAATTAAATCAGTGTTGGGAAATTGATCCGGGAACTACGCCTCGTTGTACGTACGTCGAGTGTTTTCAGACCAATAGAAGGTGGTTCGTCCAGTACAAGCTGCTCCATCGTGCTTTGTGCATAAGCTAACTGGGGACGTCTGGGATCTTCCTCGTGGAACAACTGCCGCCCGTAGGAAGTTCTAATAGGCGCAAGCTCGCAACCATTGCTCTGTTTCCATGTTTGCAGAGTGGGCACGATTTTGTCGGCAACTCCGCGGGTAACTTCCACGGAGAGGAAAGCATTGCCGTCTGGGCAGACGGTATCTAGATACGGGAATAATTAGTTAAATCCAACCCGCAATAGTGGCATAATCCTACTCACAGACATCGCCAAGCGTAAACTCGCCGCGATAGAGGTCTCCGCGAACAATGCCCCAGTTACTAAAGAACATCCAGTTTGTGGTGTCTTTGTTTTCTACGAGCGTATGCTCCACCGCCTAGAGACCAACATTATGAGTAGACGCAACAGTTGTAGGGCCGTCATAGTGTTCGTCAGTGATCTTTATGAACAGACGCCTCGAGAGCCAAAAGCTTACATCAAGGTAGAAAGAAAACATGCTCTCCGGATCCTTTTCTTCAGGAGTCCACTCTTTGCGGTCTAGGAAATAGTCTTCAAACAAGGGTGAGCAACGAGTAATATTGCTGGGACCTTAAATGCCAGGCTTACCGGACTTAAGATACCCAAACACCTGAGATAACCCCTCCGCGCGGTCAATTCCATAGATACGATCCGTCATCCCAACTCCCTGCTTTGTGTGGAACTCATCCTCTGATAGGTTTCCGGCGTGAAACTAAAATTGGTTGGGCAACACGTCAGAATTATGCAAAGAGCGGTATACATAAAAATACTGACTCTGTAAGTTTGAACATTGTTGTCCAGGTAGCGTCTCGTCATTGTCAGGTTAACGTTGCGATCGTTCTGGTCAAGCGTAGTGCTCATCCATCCAACGGTGTTGAAATATCGGCCGCTTTGGAGAAGCATCGAACGCCAAACATGGTTCGATTGTGGAGACGTGAATCGAGTGCAGTATCGGCGATGGGTATGACCTATGTGTATGTAACGCTTTAATGACGAATATATATTAATATGAATGAGTTCTGACCTCCAAACATCATGATGGGAGTAAGCGGGTGCTTCTCACGAATCGCATCGTAAATATGGATCCCTGTTGACGGTAGCTTAGCTTAGGTTACTCTAGGATTGAAGTCTCGACTCACATCCATCAGTGTCGCAAGGCTGTACTCAACTAAATGTAAGAGGCGTAGTAACATGACGTTCGGACTGCTTACCTTCTCGGCGTCGATATGACCTAGAACCAGGAACACATCGGTTTTGAAGTTTAGCGTATCCTTAAACTGTGAAATAGATCAACAGTCAATAGTTATAGTCATAGAAAATGCTCTAGATGCGCACCCATTTCTCCTTGATCATATCCTTGACGGGAGTGACAGAAATCAGCGCCCCCTGCTTTCCTTGGGCCAAACCTTCCAACAGCAAATATTAGTTTCTCTTCCGCGCAGTTATTGATAAGAAATTACACACGGCTTGGGGGCATATTGTACACAACTCCATACGCAGTAACACGACGACTGTACTGTAATTTAGTATTTCCTCTAGGTATGACATAAAAATTGAGACACCACTAACCCAAGTTCGGTTTTTATATAGCGATGCGAAGCTGGGGGTAGCAATATTCATTAGCATAACCGTCAGCGTATCAAATGGCCAGTTATGAAGCACTCACATCCTAGAAACAGCCTTTTATCCCTTTGTCCGGGCTTTGGTTTTCCACCGTCAGGCTCGTCATAGTTCACCCGGCGAACGTTGCTCGTAATATACTTATAATTTCCCAGTTGACTGGCAAATTTCTCCATACTGACGCAAATATGAAAATGAATAACTTAAACTCAGAGAAGAATTGGGATGAACATACATGTACTCAACCACACTCCCTTTAAAGCGGCCACATAAGTAGAAATAAGTTAATTATTACTCCTGTGTGTTTTAGATACGCACCGTGTTCAAGGTCATGACTAGACAGCACAGAGTGGATGTCAGTTTGAGCTCAGATAGAAACGGAAAAGAGACGAACTTTCCGGGTACCATCGCATCGTAACCTATCTGGTGATACATATGAGACGCAAATTGTCCGTTCACCGTTTGAGGAAGAAGGCGATCTGTTAGGCCATGTCCAATACGCGTATCTCCGGTGTCAACCAGGAGTAGCTCCCTCCCGTCTTTCTATAGAATCAACACGCGTAAGAGCGTTAGAAGCTTTTGTAAAAGGCATTTTAAGGTTTACCTTTGCGCGCTCTCTCGTATGATTCACAAAAGAATAAAAATCGCCGAATGTGCCACTGTATTCAAACAATATAAATCCAGACGCAAAAATGTCAGATATCCAAAACTGACTTGTAGTTTGGTTCGGGTGGTTGCGTCTTTGGATGTCCCACGATCCATCCTGCGTTGGTTGATCGTAAGTACGTGCTTAGAGAACTCCTCCCAAGGCATCACATACCGTGCATGTCGGTTGTGTGAAGAACATTCACTAAGTGATGAACAAGCCTACTGAGTCACAAAGTTCGAACACGTATTTTAGAGAAGCTCACCATCACCCCACTCAAGAGGCCGAGCAGGAGCTCCAGTGTTGATACGCGCCGTAACATATGTAGCACCACACAAAGCGGCAAGAACCGTCGTTCGCATGGCTGGGGGAATGTCGAGAGCGGGTGCTTTGAGGTGGGAATATATAGTGATCCGAGACGTCAACACAGATACCTTGGTTGAACCGAATAGAACTCAGACAACCACGCCACGTTCATTACAGTACTAGGGTTGTTTGATTAAAGTAGGGAACTGTCAGATTAATTGACAATCATGTTAGCCGTTTGAATGAGCGAAACACAATCAATGTGAGACCTTAGACGCACCTATGTCGCGTCCAGGATACGAAAACTGACTGTGCATATCAAGGTATATTTGGTCGTAAGAGCAAAGGCGCGATGTATAAACTTGAGGTTTGTGTGAAACCACGTTCCCGAAGTGGATCATGGAGTCGAAGGTTTTGCGTCGGGGGGAATAACCGGAACCGGAAGCCGAGGTACCGGCGCGGAAAGGGCACTCGGATTTTTGATGGCCGTCTTCGGATACCACAGTAGTTATCTGGAAAGGCCATGGTGTGGAGGATTACCACCAATTGCAGCTATCCACGGCTCCTGGTGCTTGGGCTTTCCCATTGGGGTAGCGTACGGTGATCCAGCGCAGAGTGTTGGCTTATGTAATGGCTGTTGCACTGCCTCGCTAATCTCGCTCGAACCTCCCGAACACAACTTCTATTCCCGGCCGTATAAAAACCGAACTAGCTTTATCTTGAAGTACACCCTACGTTATTCACTGCACTTACAGGATATTATGGACGTTATGCTCCTCTCTACTGCGGGTGGTTAACTTGGCCAAATAAAGCCAAAGCGGCGCATACTCAATTCAACACCCTGTTTGTCTGGAATGCTTTACGATTTCAATGACCATGTCCGGCAGAGCAGTCTGGATTTCGTTCGCGGCTTCAATCCCAAAGAGAGAAACCCCGTTTTGTGGTACAAGTGCTACGGGTTTGATGACGGGCGTTGCTTTGGGGTCGGCAGGCTTGAATGCGAGAGATAGCCCAGTCCCTTTAGAACAAAATGAAACTACGTGCCGACTTGACTCGATGCGATTAACGATCCAGATGACAGATCTCGGTATTTCCACGTTCACCCTCAATAGACTTAACAATTGAAATGGCATATCGCCGTTCCCGAATCCGCTTGTTCGACCGAGCCAAACTCATTCAACAATCATATCTTAAGAAATAAAAAGAAATATCAGATTTACGATTTTGCTTTGTCTCCGCACGCCTGGTTCAATCTCGTTTGTATCTTTTGGGATGTGCCTAGTCGTAGTGCTGCTATTACCTACCTAAGATCCTGATAGGGTTCTGGGGCGTTCTAGCTCGTGTCACCGCAGTCTTGGTATTGAAGCTGAACTATTTGGTAGAAACAATTGATGTGAATAACCTCATACTAGATGAGTATAGATGAACCCTAAGTGAGCGAGAATACGAGGTAGAACGACGGGATAACATACCGCGATAGTCCTCTGGAGCAACAACTCGAAAACCACCTCCGTACGTCATAGGCCACTCATAATCGAAGCTTCGTCTACCATTTGGTCGACATCGCTGGTAAATCTCCCTTGGTGTTCGAGCATAATTTCGTAGAGATATTTCCATTTAGTCTCTGGGGGAAGTGATCCCTATAAGCGGAGAAATTCTCAGACTGGCATACATGTTTCAAACAACTGGGGAGCGAACCTAAGGTACTCTACGCCTGGATAAAGCTTGGGGAAGCTGTTAGCGTTGGGGTGAACGTGACGACACTATCCGGATTAGAATTGATGATGCAGAAAGCTCAAGGGCCAATCCTTTCATATCAACCGGGCGTTTACTGAGGACATGTAGATCAGATTGAGCAGTTCGACACAGCGCTAATTTATGTGGGTTCCGCAGTGGTGTTCACTGGATTGTGACTAAGGCTGTACTGAAATTTAACAGAGAACAAACTAGAGGTCATCAAACCCCGCCTAACTTTATGATGTGGAGCGCCTATCCTAGCATAGAGCGCGGGCGCAAACGTAGTGGAGGTCACGACCTTTGTGTCACGTGTTTCGAGGGTTTACCCTTGCTCCTGGTCACAACCAACAGACCGAATCAATATGTCAGCCGGGCTATTCTTCCACACGCCAGAACTGATTGAAACAATATCTGATCATGTGGATCGACGAGATCTTGTCAAACTAGCGAGTACCTCTCGATGCTGCTTCGCCATTCTTGTTGGGCGGGTGTGGCGAGAGGTTAAAGGGGTCCACAACTTGTTTCTATTGATACCTGGCGCCAAATGTAGTACCTCAAACTACAACAAGAGAAAACTTGTAAGTAGAAACAAACAGAAATAGCTTATTCCCGTTAAGAAATTATCATAGGTCCTGCCCGACTTGTCCAACTCGGATTTGACACGCTTCAATTTCTATGCTCCTTATGTTAGATCCCTCGACATTTTGCCCAACCAGATGGTCCGCTATCGATTCTCTGGCTGGGGCGAGCTGATGCAATACGCTAAGACAACCACCTTATTACCGAACCTGCGGACCTTGACTTTTGGGTGCACGCAATCCAAGGACAGCTCGTTCATTAATTGGATCATGACTTTCCTCTCACCAGCCGTGATGGAAATCTATACGAGCCTGCCCGACTCATTATCTCAAAGCAGGTTATCTATAGCCAATACGGAGATTCTCCTAAAGGCGATTATCAAGCAATGCCCATCGGTTTCGACTCTCAGTATCTTTCCAATGCCTGAATCCTATTCACCACATATCTCTTCAAACGAAACCGGATCTGTGCACAACCTAGAGCCTGGTGTCCTAGGAGACTTGAAGTACGAAACTCATTCAGACACTTTTGGCACCATGCTTGCCAGCGATAGCAATGCAGAAATAAATAGTGGTACCGACGTGGGCCAACTCGGAATCAAACCTATGTGTTTTTACGACTATCTAAAGTTTACACAGTGTTTGAGCACGTTGTCTACAAGTATCATCATGATGGTGCCCGAGGCGCTTGAAATCCTCGGAAGTCTTCCCCAGCTTGCAAGTCTGAATGTTCATTACCAGTTCTGCGAAGATGTGGACTGCTTCGATTCCTCTGGACTATCAGAAGATTCTTTTCTTTCACTTCGCGCCCTCTCCTTGAATTTCTGTGACATCGGGTGCATTGAGTACATCTGGGGCACCACTCCACTTGTCAATCGTTTAACGAGTCTTACTTTTAACTTCAACGGAGAAGCAAGGGATTCTTACCCAGAGGATTCAGATGATGGCCTAGGCGACGATTTTTTGGACTTTCTTCCAACCATTTGTTCCCATAGCCCAAATGTCCAGGATTTCACGATCGACTTTGACGCGGCTCACGCTGAAACATCCTCCTCCATACCAATCCAAACACTCGAGTGTCTGTCCACACTTCCACTTCGAAAGTTGGACTTGCGAAACGCTATTCTCGTGAACATACCTCGAGCTTGCCAAACTCTGTCAACCTGTCCCACTCTACGTGACTTGTATCTACAGGATCAGCAGATTTCGTACGGAGACATGCTCAGCTTTACTCAAATTGCGTCTCTCGAATGCCTGCATGCACATGTGAAGTGGCAAAATTATGATTCTATTTTTAAATGCCAAGATCCGATCCCATTTTCGTCAAACCTGCGTTTCCTACAATGCAGCAACAGGCCGCACGTTAGGGGGGATGAAAAGCTCACCCAGATTATAATCTTGTACGTAATTTCTGTATCTATAATATATCGTACCTCTTACGTAGACTCTTTATTGCAGTTTCTTAATAACTGCGTGGCCCGGACTGGAAGAAGTGGCTTGGGTCGGAACCACTTTCAGTGGCCCAGCCCCTGGAGTAACAGACCTGGACTGCGTGCTGATAACCTTGCTCATTCGTCGGTTGAGAAGTAAAAGGGCCCTACCACTACGACTACAGGCCGACCACCTACGCCTCCTACCTTCTTTATTACGTGGTGCCGGTGATGCTGAGGGGGAATCCTCAGTTGCTTGACCATTTTTATGCATACATTTAGTTTTTTCAGTGTTACCAGTTGTGTGGAACGTATATAGCGCAATCTAGAGTCTTGTTAGTGTTCACACAACTGAAATCAATGAAATCGGTCATGGCTCAAAGTCTAGTTTAATGTACCAATAAATAGCGCTCCATGATCTCTGAGTTACTGTTGCAGCGAATGGTCCATCAACGATGCTGGAAAGACATATGCTACGATCTTACATGCCAATTAGATACATCCTAACCACCAAAGGCCACATCTCCTCAAAGCACATACTTTTCCAACCCTGTTGAAACAACCCTTTTCGCATCGCTGTTCGCAAGATTGCTCTGTAAAATATTTTCCAATTCCACCCTCGGGAGATGTCGAGACACGATTTGTGCCGTTTCGACGCCTTGGAGAGAGCCAAGTATTGAGAACAAATTCGACAAAAACAAAGATAGGTTTGGCGACTTCTTTCCGTTGGGCGGAGGATGGTTCAAAACAATGGTCACGGCTTTGAGGAACGCCTCGACATTGTCTTCCGCGAGAGTCAACGGCTGCTGGCTGTCATTGGTCGGCTGGTCGAACGAGGGAGCAGCGACCTTTGTAATGAGGTCGAACACACAGAGTGCTACTGCTGGCATATACTCGATACGCTCAGCTATCTCGAGTAGCTGTCGGAATCCTTGATCTGCACTCGTAAAGTGAATCAGGTCTTGGGAGCCGTGGCCGCTCACGTCGACTAGCACCCTTTCGACCAAGGGGACGGAGGTGGATGCGTTCTGAATGATTCTGAATAAATGAGAAGGGCCGACCCCTGAGACCGAGAAGCTGCTATATTCTTCGAACTTGAAGGCCAGGAGCTGAAGCAGGTAGTCGCTAATCGAGTCTAGCCCATGCGGCGCCGCAGTTTCCGAATCCTCAGTCGTAACAAGGTATCGGACAAGATGTGCATTCTCTTCTACAGCCCAGACCGGGAGCCCTCCCGGATAACAGTTCTTGGACCGCCTGTTGAACGCTCGAAGACTCAATTCGAGTAATTGTTCGACCCCAGGTCTATCGCGATGGAGCTTCGCGAAGGCCGCCAAATATAATATTTGGGACAGAACCCACATTGTTATATCGTCGGTATCCAGCGACTTTTTTGACGGCCACGAATCGAGAGATAAGGAGATGGGGTTGGACACGGAGTTTGGTTCTGGGGGATCTGAGCCATGTGGCCGCAGATCAAGGGATGCTTCTGTTTTAGCCTCCTCATCTGCATCAAGGGGCTTCGCTGAAATCAATGCGCTGGTGAGATTCAACCACTGTCGAATCAACAAGGGAGCGATGGCCTCAAGCGCGTGACCAGCAGCGCTCTCTACGCCGGCCACGGGGTAGGCCCCTGAGTCTCCGAGTACATCAAGAATGCCGCCAAGTATGCCGTCAGGATCACCAATTTCTCCAGATACCAAGCTATAATAGCCAGCCGTACCAGACAGAGAAACGCAGAGTACTGGTAATATTGAAGGGTCCCGTGGGTCTTGTGGATGGTGAGTGCTAAGTGAAGTAGCTGGGTTCAAATGTGAGCATCGGGCTGCGTCGCGGATAGAATCGAGCAGCTGGATGAGGGAGAAGGCGCTCATAGGGGCGCTGCCGTCGGAGTGGGCCACCATTTGAATCGAAGCTCGTGCGAGTGATCTGCTGTAGCGGGCACGGAGGTCGAACAAAGTAACCTCGGTAGGCGGGTTGGACCCGGCGTCGATTACCACGGCTTCCGCTGGAGTACTGTCTGATGCGGTCCCGTCCGTGGGTTTATGATCTAACACTGGCATATCTTCATGATCCTTAATTGCGAGGGATGTCGATATTGTGAGCCTAAGCTCCGCGGCGGTGATCCAAGCGTACGCATCTGCAGTAAAAGGAGGGCATTCGTCTTGCAAGATGGAGTCTAGCGCATCGAGGGCGGTTCTTGCTGGATCAAATGCCTAAATCGTGTAGTGCAGCATGAATGCTGGCGTTCCAATTAACCTTGTTGCAATAACGCGTACCTTTCCCTTCTCCGCCACGAAGTTTGCTCCGATCTTGACTATTCGTGACCATGCTAGTTTTGTTAACCGCCCTTGATCGCAGTGTGGATGCAGGTAAGCTACAAAATGCGGAAGCGTGGATGCATATCTTGCCACATTGACACCAAAGGAAGCTGCCAGTTCATGAGGACTTCCAAGGCGTGCTTGATGAAGGCGATGGCAGACGTCAATGAACATGTTGGTGACAAGCTTGTCCTTTCGACCTGGTTTCCTCTGAACGCTGCTTTGCGCCAGGAGTGAAGGGTTGGGCCCAGAAGAAGTTGTTGGTAACTCTGGATGGGACTTCAGCCGTAGTCCGGCCAATGCTTGATAGGCACTATCGCTCACGCGCGGATCCCGAGCATGATTAGCCAACCACTGCAGTGCGTGTAGGTCTGCCTTCGTTGTATAATCAAAGGACTGGGGACGTTTGATGTTGAAGTAGTGCTTGTAACGTTGAGCGAACTTCCAGCGGTGAGAAATGTGCCTCAGCATCCTTCGGCAGTAATATGATAGCTGGGTATCGAAAGGACAGACTTCGTACAAAGAGGCAAGACCGGTTGCGATAATATAGAACAAAATGGTGGCCCCGGTCATCAAAGCGACAATCGATGCGACTGTCAGATCGACCGAAGTGTACAAATAGACAACCAAGCCAAGAGAAAATAAAAGCAGCGCAACGTGCAAAAAGAGCGGGAGATGATCTATCATTTGTAGGGCACCCCATGAAGACAGTGCGTCTAGTCTCGCCTGTCGCTCTATTGTGTAGGAGTGTGCTGGGCGAGGACGAGAAGCGGCGAACGTAGTGAGCCACTCTTTCGCCATCATAGAAAGGAGCGCAGCAGCGAGAGACAGCCCCAAAGACGCAAACCAAAGTCCATTGATCCAGCGAGCAGCCGCAGTTGGCTCAAACGCAGGGATATCCAAAGATTGAGAGGAGCCGCTTGGGTTCTCTAGACGCTGTGCGATTCTTGTCAACAACAGAGTTGTAGCATCCGCCGGATCCGCTCGCATGAGGTTCTTGGAGTCCAGGAGGAAGGAAGTTAGGATGGCTGAAAAAAGGGCTGCCTAGATAATGACGAAGTCCTAATTAGATTAGATCAGTGTTATCATTATACGAAAAATGTACGAACGAAAACCAGCATCACATCGATGTTCCTATGCTCACGCTCGACCAGCTCGCTGTCGAATTCTTCAGCCTCGGCTACATATAGCTTCCATATTGTCGCTTCAGGCGTGAGTTCCTCGCCTGGTTTGTCTGCTGCTAGTCGATCATAGGCCTTTGCTTCACTCTGTCGTGGGAATGTCCCCGAGAGGCCGGCTGACTCCTGCGTGGTGGTTCCCGGATTATTATCCGCTACTCCCTCCTTATTGGCAAGTGATTTTTATCAGACGAGATATCCCCCGAAACCCCTCTCCTCCCCATAAAACTCACGGTTCGTTTTGTCTGTGGCTGCTGGTTTGGCTTAAGGTCTGCAAATCTGAGGTCACTTAACCAAACGTCTTCAATTCTCTATAAGAGTGTCAACCGAACGGCAGGTTTTGCTTGAATACATATGTACTAACACGTCCTGGCATGCGAGAAAACTATTCGGGCAAAACAAATTGAGGCTTTGGTATAGGCGAGGGTAGGGGAGATCAGACGCTTTGGAACTTCTCGAATTTAAGAAAAGAGTATTCCGCCGACCCTGAATTGTGGCGAAGTTTTGGTTCCGTAGCCATGGCACCAACTCGGCGACTGCATTATCCCCGAAGACATAAGAATACAATACTCATCAGGTGGTCAGGCTAACGGCAACGACCAGGTATTGGGATTGGAAGCAGGAGTCAACGGGCGCTTCAATGGGTTGTGGCCAATCGTCGGGTTTCTTGAGTCGGTCCAAGTTTGTCCTATCCTTGGATTGCTGATCTCAACAAGCGAGATTCCGAGTAATCTGCGGCTTAGTAGATACAGTATCCAGATTTCCCGTAGCAAGATGGCTGGTCATTCAGCCAAGGGGTTGTTTTGAGAATATGGCACCGTAATTCAATCATTCTCTCATGGGATTGATGGGTATGGGATGTCGATCAATAAATCTAAATTGCGGATCTCACGATAGGGGATTTGAATGGACTGGGCCATGTGCTCGTAACTATCCAGGAACGCTTCCACGTGTTAGCACTCTAATGGGCGCTCGACCAAAATGAGGTTTGTGTGGGGTAGGAATGCAAATAACGTGGCGGATTTTGTTCGTCACTATTAAGTATACTGTACTCGATTCTGTTCCAAAAGACTGATGTTTCACACAAAGGAAATATCAACAATCGACCAGGTAATCGTTGAAGGAGGGCTACTATTAACTTTTGCGGAGAAGCAAGGAATTATCGCTAAGAAGCTTAAGATAATGGCCTGGGCGACGATTTTTTAGACTTTCTTCTAGCCATTCGTTCCCGTAGTCCAAATGTCCAGGAGTTCACGATAGACTTTGATGCGGCCCACGCTGAAACATCCTCCTCCATACCAATCCAAACACTCGAGTGTCTTTCCACACTTCCACTTCAAAAGTTGGACGTGCGAAACGCTATTCTCGTGAACATACCTGGAGCTTGCCAAACTCTGTCAACCTGACCCACTCTACGTGACTTGCATCTACAGGATCAGCAGATTTCGTACGGAGACATGCTCAGCTTTACTCGAATTGCCTCTCTTGAATACCTGCATGCACACGCGGAATAGCAAAATGTCGATTCTATTTTTAAATGCCAAGATCCAATCCCGTTTGCATCGAACCTGCGTTTCCTACAATGCAGCAATACGCCACGCATCAGGCAGAAGGGAAAACTCTTTAGGTTTTAGTCTTTCACATGATTCTCTTATGGACCTCACTTCTTGCTTATATTTTCTATGTCAATTTCTTGCTGTCCATTTGGCTAGGACTCGAGGAAGTGTATTGGACCGGGAGTATTCAGCAGCCCAGTCCCTGGAGCAACGAATCAGGACTGCAACTTGCTCAGCAGGCTCATTCAACGACTAAGAATCAGGGAAGCCCCGCTACCACGACTGCGGGTCGATCAACTGCGTCTTTTGCCTCTTGTTTCGTGATTCTAGTATTCCTACGCCCAGATCTGGTTAGGTTCATCATGTTGACAGTTTTTAGCAGTTGTATTTTTAGTTCTATGCATATACAGTACATTTCCCGTAGTGAGAGCATCTAAAAGATTGAAGCTCACGAACCGGCCGTCGACTAAAGCATAGTTCACATAGCGCTCCCTGATCCGCTTAGTACCGTCAGATGGTTTGCCAAAGAGGCTCGAAAAGGTACGTACTTTACGTTGAAATAACAATCACCCACGTCCTAACTGCCGACAGTCATGTCTCCAAGCTTATATCTTTCCAGTCCTGCCCAAACAACCTTTTTCGTTTTGGCATTTGCAAGATTGCTCTGTAAGGTCCTTTCCAACTCTTTCCTTGGGAGATATCGGGACACTAGTTGCGCTGTTTGGTCGCCTTGAAGAGAGCCTAGTATCAAAAACATGTTTGACAAGAATGGTGACAGGTGTGGCGCTTTCCTCCCGTTGGGCGGAGGGTGGTTCAGCACGATCCTGATTGCTTCCAGGAGCGCTTCGATCTCGTCTTCCGCCAGAGTCAACAGTGCCTGGTCGTTCGGGAACGACTGCTCAAACGATGGAGCAGTCGTCTTCGTGATCACGTCGAACACACAGAGTGCTACTGCTGGAATATACTCGCTACGCTCCGCTATCTCGAGCAGCCGCCGGAACCCTCGATCAGTCCTCGTGAAATGTAGCAGGTCCTGGGAGCCGTGGCGGCTAACGTCAACTAAGAGCTTTTCGACCAAGGGGACGGACGTAGACGCGTTCTGAATGATTCTGAACAAATCAGAAGGATCCGTCTCCGAGACAGAAAAGATGCTGCAATCTTCGTACTTGAAGGCAAGTAGCCGAAGGAGGCAATCGGCAATCGATTCTAGCCCTTGTGGTGGCGTAGTTTCAAAATCTTGAGTGGTGGCAAGGTATCGGACTATTTCGGCATTCTTCTCTGCAGCCCATACCGAGAGACTTGCCGGATAGCAGTTCTTGGACCGCATATTGAACGCTCGGAGACTGAGCTCCAGTAGCTGCCCAACCCCCGGCCTATTGTGATAGCGCTTGGCGAAGGCAGCCAGGTGCAATATTTGGGACAACACCCATCCAGTAATCTCATCGGAGTCCAGCGACTGCGTTGACGGCCATGAGTCCAGAGACAAAGAGATGGGGCTAGGTACAGGTTCTGGTGCAGCAAGGCCCGAGTTATGTGGCCGTAAATCAATAGACCTTCTGCTTCTCGTTTCCTCGTCAATCTCTTGAGATTCCGTTGCGATTGATAGTGTGGGGAGGTCGAGCCACTGCTGGAGCAGCAGAGGGGCAAGAGCCTCCAGCGCGCTTGCGGTGGTACTTTCGACACCAGCTACTGGATAGGTCCCTGAGGCTCCCAGCACATTCAAAATGCCGCCAAGTATGCCATCTGGGTCTCCGATCTCGCCGGAAGTCAAGGAATACGAGCTGGCGGTGCCAGCTGCAACGATACTGAAGCTTGGCAGAGTAGACGCGTTCTCGGGGTCTTGAGGATGATGGGTGCTAAGCGATGTCGGTGGATTGAGGGCAGAGCATCGGGCTGCGTCGCGGATAGACTCAAGAAGGCGAATGAGGGAAAAGGCACTCATAGGGGCACTCCCATCGGAGTGGAATACCATTTGAATCGATGCCCGCGCTAAAGATCTGCTGTAGCGAGCACGGAGGTCAAACAGGGTAACCTCGGTGGCTAGTCTGAACTGGGCGTCGATTGTCACGGCTTCCGATGGAATAAGACAAGACAACGACCCGCCAGTATAATCGACGTTTGATGTCGCCGTATCGTCGTGATCCTTGATTATACCGGCGATAGAAGTGGTGAGCCTAAGCTCCGCGGCAGTAACCCAGGCATACGCGTCCGCGGTGAAAGGAGGGCAGTCGTCTTGCAATATCGAGTCGAGCGCGTCGAGAGCGATTCTTGATGGATCAAATGCCTAAACCATCAAAAACGTTTTGAGTATGCTGGTTCAATCCCGGCTGGCTTCAATAGTCCGTACCTCCATTTCCATCCCCATAAACCTTGCTCCTGTCTTGACCATTCGTGCCCATACCAGTTCAGCTAACCGTCCTTGGTCGAAGTGCGAATTCATATAAGCTACGAACTGGGGAAGAGTAGATGCATATCTAGCCACATTGACACCAAAGGAGGCCGCTAGCTCATGAGGGCTTATTAGTCGAGCTTGTTGGAGACGCTGACAAACGTCGACAAACATGCTGGCAACAAGCTTGTCCTTTTGTTCTGAACTTTTCAGGACGTTGCTGTGCGCCGAGTGCGAAGATTTAATCGTGGGGGAAGCCATCGGTGACTCTGAAAGGGGTTGAAGCCGCAGACCCGCCAGCGCTTGATATGCGCTATCGCTGACTCGCGGATCCCGTGCATTGTTCGCAAGCCACTGGAGTGCGTGTAGGTCTGCCTTCGTTGTATAGTCTAAGGATTTGGACCTTTTGATTGCAAAGTAATGCCTGTAAGGCTGGGCAAGCTTCCAATGAGAAGAAATGAATCTGAACAATCTCCGACAGTAATGAGATAGCTGGGTGTCAAAGGGGCAGACTTCATACACAGTGGCGAGTCCAGTTGCAATGACATAGAATAGAATGGTAATCCCAGTCATCACAGCTATAAGCGTTGCGACTGGGCGATCGACCCAAGTGTAAAGATACACCACTAAGCCAAGCGAAAACAGAAGCAGTGCGACGTGCAAGAACAGTGGGAGATGATCAATTATTGGCAAGGCACCCCAAGACGACATTGCGTCTAGTCTCGCCTGCCGGTCAATTGCGTAGGCGTGTGCTGGGCGGGGGCGAGAGGAAGCGAAAGTAGTAAGCCACTCCTTCGCCATCATAGCAAGAAGCGTGGCAGTGAGAGAGAGTCCCAGAGATGCAAGCCAGAGCCCGTTGATCCAGCGTGCAGCCAGAGTTATCTCGAACGCAGGTATCCCCACTGGTTGGGAGACAGCGTTTGGGTTATCTAGGCGTTGTGCGATTCGCACCAAAAGCATATTTGTAGTATCCGCTGGATCCGGTTGCATAAGGTCCTTGGAGTCCAGGAGGAATGCGGTTAGAATCGCTGAAAACAGGGCTGCCTGCATAATCACGTAACCCTGATTAGCTCAGTGTTATCACCATGTGAAAATGCACGAACAAACACAAGCATCACATCGATGTTCCTATGCTCACGCTCGACCAGCTCGCGATCAGATTCTTCAGCCTCGGCTACATATAGCTTCCATATTGTTGCTTCAGGCGTTAGCTCTTCACCCGGCTTGTCTGCCGCAAGTCGATCGTAGGCTTTTGCTTCACTTTGTCGAGGGAATGTCCCAGTGAAGCCGGTTGGTTCATGCGTTGCGGTTTCCGAATTGTTGTCTAGTACCCTATCCTTGTTTGACAAGATTTTTTTTCATTAGACAAGGTGTCGTCTAAAGAAGAAAAGGAGTCCCCCCAGAAAGAACTCACTGTTCGATTCGCCGGGGACTGTTGGTTTGGCTTTAGATCCGCGAACCTCAAGTCACTTAACCAAACGTCTTCGATTCTCTGTATGAATGTCAATTGAACGGCAGGCCTTGTCCAGACACAAATGCACTCACACGCCCTGACATCTGAGAAAATTCTTCGGGGAAAACCAATTGAGGATTTGGTACAGACGGGGGCAAGCGAGCTCAAGTGAGCGTCCCAGCGTTTTATGACTTCTCGAACGACAAAAAGGAGCATTCCACCGACCTGAGCGGAGGGGAACTTTCGGTTCCGTAAGTATTCCGTGTCATTGACATCAGCTCGGCCATATCCCCGAGTTCTAGAGAATACCTGCCAAATGGGCGGGCTAATAACCCCAATTCGGAGACATGTGCGGGTGTCCATCAGTGAATCTAAATTGTGCGACGTACAATAGGGGATTTGCATTGATCATATGATATACTGCACCATGTGCTCACCCCAATTCATGGCTTCTCGGAGAACACTTCTGCGCGTTGGCACTGATAGACGCTCGACATAAATGAGGGCTTGTGTGGCACAGGAATGCCAAGGACTTGGCGTGGCTTGGCCGTTGAGATTCAGCAGTATTCCCGATTCTATTCGGAAGAGATAGATATTTCACACGAAAAAATGGCTGCGCTTCACCCGAGGGGGCAGACCCTCCACTCATTGTGGGAATAATTATTTTGTAAACATTCATGCGATACTCAAGTGAGAAGTTCTACATATCTAGGGCTATAGTTTACATAATGTGAGTTGCGTACCTAGTTCTTGTACTGCCTTAGCAGTTTTTCCTCCCCACCCCATAAATCATCAGCGCCTTCTCCACTCGACCCAGCAACACCAGTGGGACATAATCGACATGGGTCTACACAAGAATAGGTCTACACTTGTCCAAGCAGAACCAAACCGCCACATAGCTGATACAATAGCTCCAATCTTCGCCCTTGATCCAGAATCTTATATATTCTCAGGTACTGTACCCGCTATGACTTAGTTCATCTCCTAGCTTTGAGAGTGATAGCCTGTTTAGGGGTATCTCGCAGTTGCACCGCAAGGAATGGTCCACATTGTTACGTCGTCCCAGCGGTCAATGGACATTCTGATAATGATACTGCCAGTACATTTGGCCATGTCAAGATCGATTCTCAGGTTAGCTCATGAGTTGCACGAGCAAATTGTTCGGCGCATATAGCCACCCCCATTTCTTGCTCCACCTATTGTTGCTCTCCCTGTATCAGCCGCGTTGAGCAACTCACGTAACTCAAATAGCAAATCCAGTATGCATATATTCATCACACTATGAGAATAGTGGCACCAAATCGTTATTTACAGTACTTACGTGCAAGCAGAGTCCTCCGTTGATCTGAAATTGGCAGCTTAGGTTCCTTACGCAATCGGTCATTCTGCAGCCAGTCCACCGTATAGCTCTGCTTTAATAGATGTTTACAGAACCAGAGGACGGTGCGTTGTACACATGGTATAATTACACATCCAGTGTACCATTATGACCTTCACGTCCTCTGCATAAGAGCGCTGACCGCTTATTTATGTCTGGCTCCCTCTTGTAAACCTATCTCCCCACGTCGAGCATCCAGGAAACAGGGGACGGAAACATTTACGCGGAGGAAAAATGGCGCTATCCTCATACACTCCACTCCAACGCTGAGCGCCCTGATTCTTCCTTCTCGAGCTCCGAACGGGTTTTCTAGTGTTCTTGCTATCGGCCAAGACGTTACTTCTGGTCCACCCCCACTCCCTGGCACGATTTCGGAGCTCGATGAGATCCAAAGGAAACCACAAGGGCATATCCTCTCGCAAGTAGACAGGGTTCTAGAAATACCCGCCGCTGTGCTGGCTGGTATGGAGCAACACAGCTGGGTTCGCCTTGCGTGCCATGCCAAGCGGGATCCAGCTACTCCACTCTGGAGTGCATTCTATCTCCACGGCGGCACGCTGGACCTAGCAACAATTACCCAAAAGCAACTGAAGAACGCTGGCATGGTATTTTCGTCTGCATGTCAAGCAGCCACGGGAGATGAAAGTTTCTCCCAGGAGACTATTCACTTGGCAGCAGGCATGTTTATGGCAGGATACAAGACAGTGGTTGCAACAACGTGGTCAATTGGGGACGAAGATGCACCACGCATCGCGGAGAAGGTTTGCAAGCGTCTACTCGAAGGATGTGTGCCAGATTCTCGGAGAGCAGCGGTAGCGGTACATAAATCGGTCAGATGGGTCTCGTACCTCTTGAATTTCGTGAAGCTGATAGTACCAAAAATACATTCTCAACCAATTAATCATTTTACGCTCGCATACATCTGGCTTTTCAATGTCACAAGCCTTAACTTCTACGTTCCCAGTACTGATGAGTATATATAATGCATTTTTCACATGAACAATCTCCAAACAAATGAAATGAAAATCTGGGTCAAAGCCTGATTCAAGAAGTCCCCAATCCACGCAATATTGTCAGATGGGTCGTTAATTATATTCAAATGACATGCACTTCACCTTGAAATACTAACTAGTTACATCCTAGGCCCCCGTAGCCACATCTCCTCCAAGCTTATACCTTTCCAATCCTGCTGTAACGGCCTGTTTCGAATCACTGTTTGCGAGGTTGCTCTGCAAAGTTTTTTCCAACTCCCTCCTCGGGAGATATCGGGACACAAGTTGCACCGTTTCGTCGCCTTGGAGAGACTCGAGTATCGAGAAAAGGTTCGACAAGAACAATGAGAGGTTTGGCGCCTTCTTCCCGTTGGGCGGAGGGTGGTTCAAAACGAGGGTCACAGCTCCGAGGAACGCCTCGATGTCGTCTTCCGCGAGAGTTGACGGTTGATTGAAGGAAGGAGTAGCGACCTTTGTGATCAGGTCGAAAACGCAGAGTGCTACTGCTGGAATATACTCGCTACGCTCCGCTATCTCGTGTAACCGTCGGAATCCTCGGTCTGCCCTCGTGAAGTGAACTAGATCCTGGGAGCCGTGGTTGCTGACATCAACTAGCAGCCTTTCGACCAAAGGGACGGATGTAGACGCGTTCTGAATTATTCTGAACAAATCAGAAGGATCTGTCCCTGATACCGAAAAGTTGCTACAATCTTCGTACTTGAAGGCTAAAAGCCGAAGCAGATGGTCGCTGATCGATTCTAGGCCATGCGGTGGGATAGTTTCGACATCGTGAGTTGTAGCAAGATATCGGACTATTTGCGCATTTTCCTGTACAGCCCATACTGAGAGACTTGCCGGATAGCAGCTCTTGGACCGCATATTGAACGCTCGAAGACTGAGTTCTAGTAGCTGTCCAACCCCTGGTCTGTCGTGATAGAGCTTGGCAAAGGCAGCCAGGTGTAATATCTGGGACAACACCCATCCAGTAATCTCATCGGAGTCTAGCGACTGCGTTGACGGCCACGAATCTAGAGACAAAAAGAATGAACCAGGCACGAGATCTGTTTCGGGAGAGTCTGAATTATGTGGCCGTAAATCAAGGGACTTCTTGGATTTATTCTCCTCGTCCACATCTGAAGATCCCGCTGAGATCGACATTATGGGAAGATTGAGCCATTGTCGAAGTAGCAGAGGAGCAAGAGCCTCCAGCGCGCACCCAGCAGTATTTTCGACTCCAGCCACTGGATAGGTCCCTGAGGCTCCCAGTATATTCAGGATGCCGCCGAGTATGCCATCTGGGTCTCCGATCTCGCCGGACGTCAAGTAGTACGAGCTGGCGGTGCCAACCACAACGACAGTGAGGTTTGGCAGAATGGAAGCATTTTGGGAATCTTGAAGATGATGGGTGCTAAGCGATGTAGGTGGATTGAGGGCAGAGCATCGTGCTGCCTCACGGATTGACTCAAGAAGGTGGATGAGGGAGAAGGCGCTCATAGGGGCTCTACCATCGGAATGGAACACCATCTGGATCGAAGCACGTGTCAGAGCTCTGCTGTATCGAGCACGGAGGTCGAACAAGGTAATATCGGTTGCGGGTTTAAACCCGGCGTCAATTGTTACGGCTTCCGCTGGCGTACTTCTCGAAAGCGTCTCGCCGCCATCATCGGCTTTCGATGATACCGACTCTTCGTGATCATGGATCGCCCCAGTGATAGCTGTAACAAGCCTAAGCTCGGCCGCAGTAATCCAGGCGTATGCGTCCGCTGTGAATGGGGGACAGTCGTCTTGTAAAACAGAGTCGAGAGCATCGAGAGCGGTCTTTGATGGGTCGAATGCCTAAGAAGTCAAAATCTGTCGTGAGTACGTTCGCTCGAATCAATCTCAATTCAGTGGTCCATACCTCCATTTGAACTCCCACAACCTTTGCTCCTATTTTAGCCACTCGTCCCCATACTAGTTTAGCCAGCCGGCCTTGGTCGGGGTGCGGATTCAGGTAAGCAATGAAATGCGGAAGCGTAGATGCATATCGAGCCACGTTGACGCCAAAGGAGGCCGCCAGCTCATGAGGGCTGACAAGACGCGCTTGATTGAGACGTTGGCATACGTCAACAAACATACTAGTAACGAGCTTGTCCTTTCTTCCTGATTTCTTCTTGACGTTGCTTTGCGCTAAGAGCGACAGGGTGGGCGGGGAGGAAACTGCTGGTGGCTCTGAATGGTGTTTAAGTCGTAGACCTGCCAACGCTTGATAGGCGCTATCGCTAACTCGGGGATCTCGTGCATTATTCGCAAGCCACTGGAGTGCGTGTAGGTCTGCCTTCGTTGTATATTCTGAAGATTCGGAACGTTTGATGTTGAAGTAATGCCTGTAGCGCTGGGCGAACTTCCAATGGCGAGATATGAACCTCAGCATTCTTCGGCAGTAAAAGGATAGCTGGGTGTCGAAGGGGCAGACTTCGTACAAGGCGGCAAGACCGGTTGCGATGACATAGAATAAAATGGTAGCTCCAGTCATTAACGCTATGATCGACGCGACTGCCATATCGACTGACGTGTAAAGATATACCACTAAGCCAAGTGAGAACAGAAGCAGCGCAACGTGCAAAAACAACGGGAGATGATCAATCATTTGTAGGGCACCCCAAGATGAGAGCGCGTCCAGCCTTGCTTGGCGCTCAATTGCAAAGGAATGTGCCGGGCGGGGACGAGAAGCGGCGAACGTAGTGAGCCACTCTTTCGCCATCATGGCGAGAAGCGCAGCAGCGAGTGATAGACCTAGAGATGCAAACCAAAGTCCATTGATCCAGCGAGCAGCTGCGGTTGGCTCGAAGGCAGGTATCTGCACTGCCTGAGAGGCGGCAGTAGGGTTCTCCAGACGTTGTGCAATTCTTGTCAATAGCATAGTGGTAGCATCCGCCGGATCTGGTCGCATGAGGTTCTTGGAGTCCAGGAGGAAGGCAGTTAGAATAGCTGAAAACAATGCTGCCTGGATAATCACATAGATTCGATCAGCTCAGCGATGTATTATACGAAAAAATGTACGAACGAAAACCAGCATCACATCGATGTTCCTATGCTCACGCTCGACTAGCTCGCCGTCAAACTCCTCAGCTTCAGCTACATATAGCTTCCATATTGTCGCCTCAGGCGTGAGCTCTTGGCCTGGCTTATCTGCTGCCAGTCGATCATAGGCATTTGCTTCGTTATGTCGCGGGAACGTTCCAGAAAGGTTGGCTGGTTCTCGTGTGGTGGATTCGAAGCCCTTACTTGGTACTCCTTCCTAGATGGACGATCATTTCATGAGACAAGGTGCCACCGAAAGATTAATTTCGGATAGAGCTTACTGTTCGATTCGTCTGCGATGGCTGATTTGGCTTGAGATCCGCAAATCTTAGGTCACTTAGCCAAACCTCTTCAATCCTCTGAAGGAATGTCAGTTGAATGACGACCTCGTTTAAATGCGTATGGACTAACACGCTCTGACATCCCGAGGAAGTCGTTGGGCAAAATTAATTAGGACGCTTGGTACAGGCGAGGGCGAGGTTGGGATCAAGTGAGCTCTCCAGAGATTTATACCTCTCGTAGGTAAGAACGGAACGTTCCATCAACCCTGAATTGCTGTGCAGCTTCGGCGTCAATACAACCCCGGCGACCGCGTTATCCCCGAGGACTGTAGAACGTCTGTCAAGACGGGAAGAAAAGGCCGACAAAGTGCCAGCTTGGAGGCAGTACATACGCACGGGGCCAGAGTCCCGACAAGCTCTCGTAGGTTGGTATGAATCGTAGCGGATCTTAAACTGGCCTCTGTTTAAATTGAGCTTTGACTTGAACCGATCTCACCTAGTAAAA
>MU132211.1:102408-125793 GCA_015039395.1 Ceratobasidium sp. AG-I
CGCATCCAACTACCAACATCCTATTTGCCTCTAATTAGTGACAAAAAATCAAGCAAGCCTCAATAGTACGACGTACCAAACCTGGGCTCCGATTGTGCCAAGCGCATTTTGAGCAAGAGTTGCAGTGTCTTTACAGATTACCGAGCCAAGCTCAAGAGGCTGGAAGACTTTCTCCTGCCCCAGACTTCAAAGAAAGTTGTTGATTGATGTTTTAATAATCGTTCTCAGGCAAATAGTCGTGCTGTTGAAAAGTGTTCGTCGCATTTGATTTGAGCTGTGGCCTGGCTGCTTATGGAATTCCGCTCCCCGCCCCCCTCTCGCTTCATTTCGGTCCTTCGCCAGAAACCTTGCAGCTTATATGCCGATATTCGATCATATCCGAATTATAATTCAATGAGACTTTCGGAATCTACTAATCACGTAATTGACATGACCAGATGACCCTCTCGACGCACTTCAATATAGATGAATTCTTGGGTTTGCCCATGTAACACCTATGCGGCACCCACAATCGGTTTCTCCTCTTTCAGTGGTTGAAATCCAACAAAATCACTTTTATGCGATATTATTTTTGTCTTCCAAAACTACTTTCAAAACTACTAGTTATATTCACGCTCAGCGCTGCACCGCTCCCGAACAGAATATGTGCATTAGCTCACAGTGATTATTGCCCTTTTCCAATTCAGAACAGCTAGCCTCAAAGCAATCATGTGGGACACTTCAGTGCATTGCTAAAAATGCGCATACAACGGGAATAGCATGTTTGATTGTGCATACAACTTAAATAAGGGAAAGGTTACTTTAGCGGCAGGGCATCTCGCTAAGAACCATTTATTCAGTAAGGCGCCTCTTGACCCTACATTATCATATGTTAGAAAGTCCAATAAAGGTATCAAAACAGTGTGACTTGCCTGGACTGAAAACATACCAGTTGCTCTACGCTTTAATTATCCCCAGAGGTTCCTGCTTTGGGTTTAAGCGTTTCGAATGCGTTCACAACACCCTGTTGTTGGGCGTCGTACACCGAGTTACTCCGCGCGATCTCCTCCGGGCCATTCCTGAGCGGATGCTCCGACACGAACTTAGCAGCACTGGGGGCTTTCAGAGGTTCAATTAATGAAAGCAATTTGGAATGAAACGAGGATAAGTTCAGAGGTCGTTTGTCGTCAGAAGGTGGGTGTTCTAGAACGATGGCTGCGGCTTCCAGGAACGCCTCGAGGTCGGAGGCTGACTCTTGGGTGCCCTCGGACGATTGAATGAATGATGGTACAATATCCTTCGTTATTATGTTGAATATGCAATGGGCCACTGCTGGTCTATACTCGGTGCGCTCGGCTATCAGAAGCAGTTGTCGGAATCCTTCGCCTTGATCCTTAAATGACGACAAGTGTACGGAGCTTGTGCTTTGAACATCCAAGAGTAACGAACCTAACAACAACTCCACGGAATCTGTACACGTTTCCGCCGTTAGAATTATTCGGACGAGGTCTGAAAGAACTATTTCGGAAATGATGAATGCGGTAGCGCCATCTTCTTTGAATGCAAGGAGTTGAAGCAGCTGGCTACTTTCAGGGTTGGTGCTACACGGTGGTGGGATCTCATTGACGAAAGTGGCGACTAAATATTGGACGATGTTGGAGTCCTCCTTCAGGACGCTCAGGGGCACCGATCGACGGTGATAAGACTGGGCCCGGTGGTTGAATGCGCGAAGGGCTATCATGTGTAGGGCACCGATCCCGTGTTTTTTTCTGTGAAGCTTGGCAAATGCTGAGATACGTAGGATCTGGCTGAAAACAGTTTTAACTGCTTCGCGCGCTTCGTCCGACGAGTTTAATTTAGACCAGTTCCTAGGCAATGTTTTATCTTCCACGTCGCCTAAGTCAGGTATGCAGGGTGCTTCCGACCTAGTTCCCAGGCTTTGGGTACGATGAACTGGCGACGATTCCGAGTGGAGGTTTAACCACTGCTGAGCTAGGATAGGAGCAATACTGCTCAGCACATTTTTGATCGCGTTCTCTAGGTCCACTGCGGAGCGGGCACTTATTGCCCCGAAGACGCTGAGAATAGCACCAATCAGGCCGTAAGAGTCGCCAATCTGGTAATGCTCTAGCTCGCAAAGCTCGCCGGTGCCGTCCAGAATAAAGTTGAAGGTGGGTAAGGTAGGGGGATCTAGAGAGTGGAAATGGTGTGTGCTGATCAGATGGTCTGGGTTCAATGTATCTAAACCAGCCAGTTCCTTGATGGACTTCAAGAGGTCGACAAGATAAATGGTCTCCATAGGTGCATTACCGTTCGAATGAAAAATCATTTGGACGGAGGCACGTGTCAATGCTTGACTATATCGAGCTCGAAGGATAGGTAGAGTTATCTGGTGGTCCGAACTGAAATCCATATCAATTGTTGCTGCCCCCTGAGCTTTGTCTGTCTGATTGCTCGTGGCGCTGCTATTGTTTTGGGCCAGGGCGATAGCCCCCACAAGTCTGAGTTCCGAGGCAGTGATTCGTGCGTATGCATCAGCGGTAAATGGTGGGCAATCGTCGTCCAGGAGCTTGTAAAATACATCGAGTGCCTGGGTTGCTGGGTTGAACTCCTATATCAATGAGGCAGACTATAAGTACCTAGTGTTAAGCTCGTTTAATTAATATTTACCTGGGCCAAATTCAATTTCTCTCCAGTTACTTGGTTCAACCTAATATTTGCAAACTTCTGAAGGCGTTCTTTCTTGGGGTGACGATATAAATAAGCTACCAGCTTCGGAAGGGTTGATACATATTGGGCCGCGGTGGTTCCAGAAGAAGCTCGTAGTTGATTCCCAGCGCACGCTTCTTCAAGACGATGGAACACATCAACGAACATTTTTGTGATGAGCTTGTCGTCAGGCCCAGGGTTGGTTGGGTCATTACTATCGGAGCCGTCAAGGCGCAATCCAGCAAGCGCCTGATATGCGCGTTGCCCAACGAGCGGGTCTCGGGCATGAGTTGAGAGCCACTTGAGTGCTTGTAGGTCTGGCTTCGTGGTCGTACTAGTTTGGCTTCCCTTCTTGATGTTGAAATAGCGTTTAATCGTTGGTGGAAGCCCAGCATGATTGGCAATGAATCGTAGGGTCGCTCGCACGTAGTAAGATACTTGCGTACGAAATGGGCATACTTCGAATAAAGCAGCAAGACTAGTAGTGCCAATATAGAAGAGAGTAGTTGCGCCGGTCATGACAGCCGCCATCGAAGCGATTAGTTCGTCAACCTCTGTGTATAGATAGACGACTAGACCGAGCGAAAACAGAAGCAGCGCGGCGTGAAGGAATACTGGAAGATAGGCTATAAGCTGTAAAGCACCCCAGCGTGAAAGTGCGTCAAATCGTGCTTGACGCTCAACTGCATATGCATGCGCAGGGCGGGGACGGGATGCCTTAAATGCATTTAGCCACTCCTTAGCCATCATACCGAGGAGCGCTGCAGCGAGAGAAAGTGCGAGGGAAGTAAACCATAGTCCATTAATCCACCGGGCGGAAACCTCTGGTTTAAAGTCTGCCTTCATCTTTTCCGGATTGAAAATTAGACTGGGGTCATCCATGCGTTTTATCAGTATTATCAGGAGGTCATTGGTGAAGTCCACCCCGCCTGCCTTCATCGAATTCTTTGAATCCAAAAGAAATGCTGTTAGAATTGCTGAAAATAATGCCGCCTGTAGATTGGGTGCACATCGATCAGCTTAAAAAGCTCAAAAACTAAATGAGAGACGAACAAAAATAAGCATGATGTCGATACCGAGGTTTTTCTCTGAAGTAAGTTCTTCGTCGTGCTCCGTTGCCTCTGCCACGTAATGCTTCCATATTGTTGCATCGGGCTGGAGCTCTTCTCCTGGTTTGTCCTCTCTAAGTTGATCCTGAGAAGCTGGTTTCCCATTACCGGATTGAGGGAATGCACCAGGAACTGGGTTCTTCTCAGAATTCGACTATGAGGGGAACATTTCAACCAGATGATAAACCTCTGATGATCACTTGCTTGCAACGTACTGGGATCTTTTCAGTCCAACGATCGGTAAACTTCAGGTCGCTTAGCCATATATCCTCGGTTTCCTGTGAAGTAGAATTGAGATTTAGTAACACGATATTTCTAAGCTATAAGAAGACTGACAGGCTCGTTCGATGCAGACATTTTGCTAAATGTTGAGGGTGGGTGTGGACGGGAGGCTTGGTAACACTGAGTGTGAAGTCTTATTCAATATAACGCTGCAGAAATGCTCATGCCGGAGTCTGAGGTATACTGCAATAATACCTTGCACACCTGGCGCTGCAACAGCATGTGGTGGCGCCCTTAGATGGACTTGAGGCTGGCGGTATGTGCTACCAATACCTTGGTTGACAGACCAGAGCAGCTTTTTGCCTGCTTTATCCGACAAGCCTTCAACTACGATCGCTTGCCGTTGGTCTGATGATCACAACACCGCACATGCACGCTGAATTCAATGTCTTGGAAGTTATCAAACCCGTTTGACCGGGATTTGATGGCAAAGTTATTACTCAAACCGAACATGAGTTTCCTGTCTATCGACCAGCACGCGTCTATCAATTACTGTACCAACACGATCTTAACGTCGTCCCACTACCCCGGACACTCCTGGAGGTGTAACAAATCAGCCTCTTTCTTTTTGTGTGATTTTTCGTTCGGCTTGCCACGCTCACAAACCACTTGCGTAAAGGGATTAAGTGTGGACATAAATTTTTGTGGTGGATTAACTAGCAGCAAAAAAACACCGACAGCCGGTTTCAGGGGCTCCGGGGTCCTAGGACGACGTTAAGATCGTTTAGTACAGTATGTTAAACGACAAGCTGCGTGTTTGTGGCGCCAAGGAACGGCCTCGGAGTTGCGGTAATTCAAATTACTGGAGGGTCAGTCCGGGAGCTCTCGAAAACGTGAGATGCAATATATCCTATTGTGGATTGCTTCCTGCTCCACCAGTGACTAAGTGGCGTGCAAAGAACGAGTAGATAGTAATCTATCTCATCTGTGGCACTGGCAATGGGCGTTTGGCTGGAGCATGCCGGTGGCCGCGCCTCCCGTTGGCTTATCGTTAATCTGTGGCGAAAGGTCGTGAAACATGTCAATTAGGTTGACCTCGCTGCGGTCTCATATATCTACAACAAGGTTGCAATTACTAATCGCTCAGGAACCCAACGAGAATTTGGAACGGGATGTGTGGAATTCAGCTACTTGAGCTAATAAATTAGCTCAAGCTGTGTCAAGGTTTGTACTAAAACGCTAACCTTAATATTCAGGTAGCCGATTTGGTAGGAATAGATTGTGGCTCCTTTGTTTTCGAATTATGATTGATATATTCTTGCGTAGATAGCACTCAACGTTTGGTTGGCTCGAGATTACTCCGGCCGCGTGTGCATGGGAGTCGGCCATATCGCACTTCAGTGTATATCAATGAAATACTCAAGATCATCTTCGATTGAACCATCTTGAGACGACCTGAAAGGCACAATGGTAATGTCAGGGAAGTGTCTGAAGAAAGACGAAGCGGGCTAATACAAGTTAATTTTAGGCTGTGGACCTGACGCACAACCCCCTGTCTGACTCCATTGGAAGCTTACTCGCCAACAATGTCATCGAAAAAACGATAGCGGCATTCACTTGGACCAACTCGGAATCAACCGTGAGGGGCAAGTACAGGTGGGACCGAGCTGAAACGCAACAGACAGTATATGGTCGAGTGGGAGCGGCTGATGTGAAAGATCTGGTTTAGCTTGCGATCCGCAAATCTAAGGTGACTGAATCGGCAGTCCTCGATTCTTTGGGCGAGTTGATTGAAAAACGCGCCTTGGCCATGATATTCACTGGTGCGTTAACATGTCGTGACATCTAAAGAAAAGATCTGGGCAAAACAGCTTGTGTGTATGTCGTAAACGAGGGCAAAAGATGAGGCAGCTAGAGCCCTTCGTGCATTTTGTGACCTAAATAGAAAAGGTAAATTCAGATGACTGACTCCTGGATTCCGGTGCAATTCGCGGGGATGCCTTACCCGCGAGGGCTATACAGCACCTTTCAACTAGCCACAAATCTTCGACGGCTTGCGAGGGTCGACAATGCGAGGAGTACTGATCTATCCGATGGAAAGGTTCAGGTTAGCTGAAAAAGTCACATTGAATTGCGCTGGGTCATTCTCTTACTGTAGAGGGCAACTGATGTGCGGATTTTGACTGATGATTTCAAACCTCCCACCGCATGGCAATGAACTTGTACATACGTTTCAATATGCTATAAATTTACCATGTTCATCGGGCTCCAGAGGAACCGGCATACTTCCACGTCTGGGTACTGAGAAGCGCTCGACACAAAGGGGATTGGCGCGAACTGCGATGGGAAGAACGTGGCGTATCACCTTGCTTCAAGGTCACACTCACACCCCGAAACTGATGCACAATTCTGTGACGGGTCCAAACCCTAACTCCAGGATATGCATTACTTAGCTACGCCACACTTGGTAGCCATCTCCATGGCTGTAGCGTTGGCCTGGGACAAGACAAGACGCAACAAGACACATGATTAAGCCGTCTCATCAGTCATTTATTTACTGCATTGTACTAGTATTGGACCTATAAGCTTGTACTATATGACATGGTCTAGTATTGCCTTAAAGACCCGTGGTTGTTCAAGTGTCCACGCCATGCGGAACGTACTTATATTGAAACTCGGTTCCCATTGCGCTATGCGGTTCTGAATTGAGACGAAGGACCGGTTATATGATTCACAACGACTCCTCTAGAGTTTTGAATCCCCAAACAACCGGCGGTCCTATCACCAAATTCACTTTAAGTAAGGACTTGTTTCCGCTTTTTTAGGTAAGGTTAAAACAATACTATTGACGGTAACTCCAGGAACTACATACAGTATAGAGGTCTAAAGCTCCTGACGTCAAGTACACTTGTAGGTCGACTCACTTGGTGGGCGGGTTTATAGGGTTTGTCCTTTGTACGGGGCGACTCGGCTGTCCAACGAGTCTTGGCCGGTTTGCATTGTTGTACTCGTAGAATATTTGTATTTATGGCTAACTCAGATCTATAACGTGAGTGTCGCGCAGCGCAGATCCAACGTACGCGGTGATAGTAGGGAAATCCAGAGCCGCCGACGGCGGCTTGAGGATGTAGGCCGGGCCGTCCAGACTTCAGACGCAAGGATGGCAGGCTGGGCGTGCCATCGGATCTACTAGATGCGCTAGCCTCGGGCAGTGCAGCAAGAGTGGGCAGGCGGGAACAAGAATACATCACAAAAAAACACGAAGAATCTCGCGCCCATGGTCTCGCAGTAGGCTCTCTACTGAGGCCATGTCGGCACGTGACCGTGCTCAACCTGTGCTCGGGTGCGTCTATGGCCAGACGACGCGGTCGTCGAGTCACTGAAAGTAGAGGAGCAGCGGGTAGCGGAGCCGGGCGCTGCGAAGCAGCAGCCCAAAAAGAGTGCACAAGCAAAGCGCGAGGGTGGGCGGGCCACCACTCGCGCCAATAACGTACAGAGTTACACATACACGCGAGTACAGAAAGATCGTACACCATTCTTTTGCTATCCTATCCACTGCCTTACTAGCTAAGCAGCATTGAGTATCAAGACGTTCTTGAGTCATCCTCAATATAACGTGGCAGAAGAAACGTACGCAAGCAACAAGGAATTGTTAGCGCACGAACTATATCGTACAGACAGAGCGCCGGATGCACCGACACCTCCAACTACTCGACTCACCTAGCACAGAGAAAAGGAAAACCACCGCGGGTGGTTGTAGACGCAAGACGATGCTAAAGTCCAAACTCTGCGTGCGGGGATTTTATGAGTCGGGTTTGCATGGCGCACGCAAACAAAAGCATACCAATGTTTCCCCCTATCGAGGTCCCAACCCCTATGGCACATCATGCACAAACAGTGCGCGCCGTAGAGGAATCGAAGGGAGAGAACACCGGTGAGACTTCGAGCGAGCCACGCGCGGCCTAGTGGAATCTGCGATGCGGTGGTAAGCGAGCGGCTCAGGCGTGGCGACGCATATATGCGTAGAAGCGCGCGGCGCTAAGCGGAGTGGCGGGTCTCGCACGCGTGGAACCAGTGAGACTACGTCAAACGAGGATTAACTGGACGAGCCCACTCCATAGGCTGCGTCCCACTAGTGCCCCATGAAGTATGATTTGTCTAAACTCATTAAAAACAAGAAAGCAAGGTGTCATGTCCTCGAAGCGGACGTTTACAGTAACTAGTCTTGGGTCTCCTTACGTAGTACATGTACCCCCCCGTTTCCGTGTAGGTCGCAACATAGGGCGTAGCCCCAAAACGACAAAAAAAAAACTTGATTCCAAAAAAAAAAAAACTAGTCTTGGCATCTCACCAAATCCTATATAGGGAAGACTAGCCTTTCACTCGAAGAAATTGCCACCCAATCCACCACGCTTTACTCAAGGGAACAATCCTCTCGCTCACTGGTGGAATTTATATTCTGTGAACATACATACGATACCCAAGCAAATGACAAACAACACAAGGTGTACAGACAACTGGCCGTCTCCTAGGTTTAGAACCCGCTCCCGGCCACCCTTAGTCCCTCCAGCTTTTTCAGCACCTCTCCCACCGTTCGATCCAGCTCTCCCGCGATGTTCTTCTGCTTCCCAGACGGAAGCATTGCAAACCGCTCGCAGAGGTCGCCATCCACCACTGACTTGACCGGCACGTAGTATCCTCGGTACGCGAGATGGTCTCGCCCAACCAGGCTCGAATGCTCCGAGCGCATATGTTGCTCGAGCGTCGTAATAAAATCGATGTCCTCCTTGCTAGCGAGCGGAATAAGCACACCGATTGTCCCGTGCAAGCCGGTGTAGACGACGACATCTCGCCCACCAGGCACAAGGGCAGCTCGGTGCACGCTCGTAACGACATCCCCAACGTTGTAGTGCGCTAATAACTTGGTCTTGTGTGGCGCTCCGTGCAAATACTCTCGCTCGTGCATGATGCCTGCTCCAGTTGGGTCATCGTCGACCTGCGCAGAGATGTTCGCTGGTAGTCGGTTCACGAAAATGTTCCCAAACTTGTCGCCGGCCGCTACAGTGTCGTAGTCGACCATCGTAGTCGACGTGATCCAGCGCGCAGAGGTGTCATCGGCGAACACAAGTAGTCGGTTATGCTCGAGCTTGTATGTTCCGTAGTGCACAGACTCTTGCATGTCCCCAATGATGAGTCGTGAGCCTTGGGTGTTAAGCGTCACGATGGCAGACGAGAAGTTCTGCGTACCCAAGGTATTAGGTTGTGTAATGAGATATGTGTCCGCGGTCGACGTACCTTGTTCTCCGACTTCCTCAGCAGCTTTTTCTTTCCCATCTCGTAGATCCTTAGCGCCTTGCCCACTCCCGCACACAGACGGCCTTTGAGACCCAACAGGGCCAGTGGGACATCATCAACCTCCGTCTAAACGGAACTGGATCAATATATTGTCCAAGCAGAGCCAAACCGCCACATACCTGATGCAGTAACTCTAGTCCTCGCCCCTCATCTAAAATCTTATACGTTCGCAAATACCCCGTCGTGCAGCTTCGGGGTGCAACATACGTGTTCTTCGCGGTACCAACGACTAGGAACAACTCGCCCTCGCGCGCCGCAAATGGAACAACAGCGACGGAAAACGCCGCCTCGTTATTGTCCAACTCGATGCGGTGGATCGTCTTGGGCTAGGATATCCTAATTTTAGGTTCAAAACGCAAGGGAAATCTGGCAATTGTGCTTACCTCGATAGGGTCAATGATCCGGATGCAAGATGCCCATTGTCCTGCGTCTGCCCTCGGTAAACCAAACACCTCGGGTGGGAGGTCAACCGACGCTTGGTCTACCTCTTTCCCTACCTGTTTCTACTCCGCCAACTCACGGTAAGCTTCATGATGCTCGACCACGGGAAATAGTACTCACAAGCTCTGCGAGCCTCTTCTCCTTTGCCTCTGAGCCCCACGTCCTGTGATCGCTCTCCACGAGGTAAAACAGCTGGTTTGAAGGGTGGACAGCGATCTTTCGAGGAGTATATGATAATGGCATTGACACCTGCTTCAGCTTATCGCTCAACTTAGGGATTTGGAAAATTCTAATGCACATCCGATTTAAATTTGAACAAATTGTATACATGCGAGTAAATGAGAAAGACGTACCTCAAAACGCTTCCAGCAATCCCGATCAAGCCCTCAGGGCAAAGCTCGGCGGAGAAGCTCCATGCGTGGTCGAGGTTCTCGTAGATTAGCGGGGAGAATCGCAACAAATTTTGATGGGTGTAGTTCAGCCATGATCGAGACGAGAGCGCGAGGATACACGTGTTACGTTGGACTGAGACACGAGTCAGTCGGACAGGTCGGGTTCCAAGGAATCTGCGAATTTCATCGGTTGTGTAAGCGATGAAGTGAAATTAAACAGAAACAAAGGACGTACCGTGTACGAGTATCAGTCAGCTGCCCGTTCACAGGATCTAATACGGTCCTCAACAACACCCCGTTCGCAAGCCCAATATTGACGAATAGAGTCGGCAAGTTCTTGTCGATACTCGCGTCCAACATCTCGGCAATGCAAATTGACGCAGGAGGAGCCGTCAACGCCTAGACCCCACCTAGTTAGCGAAGATGTTGGAACTCGAACACCAAGACGCACCTGCAGAGAGATCGTCTCCAACGTTGACTCAGGGTCCAGCGAGATGATTCGCACAGTTTGGTCCTCACATCCGACTGCCTATACATCACCGACGTCAACTTAATCTCAACATTTAGACCAGTATATGGAATGAGACGTACCAAATATGGGCTTCGTTGCCTCCCTTCTGGGACCTCCGCCACGCTCATACACACTACTGCACTTCCAACCGCGCGCATTTCGCCATATTCCTATTAAATGAGACAACCTTCGTGAGCGCCCAGCAACCATGTGAAATTCAAATGCAACTAACCTGCAATACCCCGTTTAGGTCCAGCTCGAAGTACACCAACTCTCCCGAGTTCAATGCCACGCACACTTGACGCGTGTTCGTGGTGGCTGCCGCCACCTGTCGAGCCTGAGGCGCACGCCACTCGGTTACACCACCCGCGCCACCTGATGCGATTATATATAAATTCAACGGGAGCAATTGCAGAAATTACGAGAATGAACTGACCTTGGCCAGGTCGAACATGTCGCACTCCGCCGGGATGGACTTGAATAAGTCCACCACTGTCGGAAAGCTGCTGCACAGCGAGTGTCGGCGCAGACGACAAGAACCCTGTGTCTGCGACTTCCTCGATAGTCTCGCCTATAGACAACACAAGCGTCCCGTTCACAAAGGATAGAATAATATAACTATCGTACACGTCTACGCCAATCAAGGGTAATAAGAGATTTATTAAATGATGAAATACAAAGTTAAGGATGTGGGACTTACCATCTTCCCGCACTTTAACAGTCCATACACCATTCGGCACACCTGGCAACTCGGAGCTCACACTTTCCTCCACCTCCAGCCCATGCCTCAACATCCTAAATGACGACCTTGCGCCCCGTCCGCACGCAAGATAAAATTGTGGCGTATCGCTTTGGAGCGTGACCGGTGCTAACCACCACCACGAACCACCATTAGCTGCAGCTCAACGTACACCCCCGGAATACCTACCTCCAGATGTGGGACCGAACAGGTTGACAACTCGAGCGTCAAGGATCGGGCATAGGCTCGATATCTCGTCGGCGAGGACAAGGTTATCAAGCGGATGTGGAGTAAACCAGCAAGTCGGGAGAGGTGACGAGGAAATGCCGTTGTTCGGGTATGATCTCGACGTAAACTCGGGTTCCGAGTCGTCGTCGCCAAGCTTTTGGAACTGATAAAGATGGCTAGAAAAAAGTATGATGTGAGACAATATGCCAACGCAGCGAGTAGGATGGGAATGGTACACCAAATGAAGTGACATGAAAAGTTACTTACTGGTCGCCACCTTCCGCGGCAACAAACAGGAAGCCGCTTTTGAGGATACACAGGCTGCTCGCAATCGGGACCGTATCGAAGTACTTGATAGTCATCGTCCGTACAGTCTCCTCCTCATGTTCGAGCGTGACCTTATACAAGTCACCGAGCTCAGATTGCAGCAGAAAGAAAAACGCCCCCTAAAAATGCAAGCACATTAACCCGGTGCACCTATATCACAACAATCGTATAGCGAACCTTCATTTTGTGCATCACTGCACTTGTGATGATCAAACCCCTGTCCTCGTCTCCTCCCCATGGCGTGCGGCGCTTAGGGATCGGGACACGGTGCCCGATGGCACTCCCATCGCCAGAGTCCACAGGCCTGTAGATGATATGGTCTTCGCAGCAGATAAGCACGCCGCTAGGCCCATCGAACGCGTTCGTGTTGGCAGATTGGCCGCCAGGAACTTGAACAAGCATGTTTGCACGAGGGTCAGTCGGCTCAGAATGTTTGCGTACAACGTGATTTAGACCCAGGTCGAGCTCATAGAAAGTGAGCATCTAATTAAAAGAGTAATGTCAGCTAAGAACGAATAGCTGAAGGCCATACGCGTACGAACCTTTTCCGCATTCTGGAACGCCGCCCCCGTTGGGTCTGCGTCCGACTCCGTGTAGTCCACCTCCAGCGCAGCAAACAGCGGGTTTTCGAATCCGACATCCACTCCCACAATCGAATGTATAATCGCGCCGTTGCGGTGCGCTTCCAATGGACTGCTGATTGTCAGATTGGCTGCTGCGTCGCGGTTGAGGATGTACACGAGCTTCGACTTTTCCACCGCCGAGATCATCACCGAGCGACCTTTGGGGTCGACCGCGAGCATCTGACCAGGAACTATACGTCTCGATCCTGATTTGCCGAACGTTTCTTGCTGGAGCTTGAGGAAACTGTTCGTTTTGGGGTCGTACTCGAGAACGACGATGCGGCCCGAGTCAGATCCCATAATGCAGTAGTCTGTACACCGTAAGCAAACCGAATAATGGGTAATTTGGATGCTCACCTTTTGTGCCTCCAGTCAACCTAAATGCCGCAATACTCCTGATAGTGCCGAACGCATCTTGGGCGAGAACGGTGCTGACTTTTCCAGTGGACGAGTCGGGCCGTAACAATTCAAGACTTGTTCCTCGAGAGACAATTATTTCCTGTTGTCGAATTCCACTGAAGTTGCCGACGATCGCTTGAGTGATTGCGCTAGGGCCCTGCAAAGTCAAGTTATACAAGTGCATGTCGGAGTGGAGGGAGAAAGTAAACAACGGCGTAAGCGCCTAGAGTCACGTGCGGCAGACAACTTGTTTGTCATAACGTGGTACAAAAACACATGATCGATCTGACTCTTTCGCACCTCCAAGAATTCTCCATAAAAACATAATTCTATCCTGTGAAATTTGATCCAGAAAGCTAGAGCATCTCTAAAACCATCATCTCTAATACTGCGACCAAACCAGCCTATTCATTCAATCAACAACCCAGGCCATCAGGAGCGATAAAATAAAGTAACACCACTGTCGCTCAAAAATTGGTATATGAATAAATGAAAGCTGCTTAGGTTGTCCGTCGAGGGTGTGCGGTCGTATATGCCATTTTCATGTCCGTATTGATCAGGATTCCCGGTGGAGTCCCTCACACAGGAGCAATAATCCGAGGCTGGAAGAATGCCACCCGTCCTCAAGAGATCAAGGTGAGTAAAAGTTCGATCAGTAAGTATGCCTGAGCCTATCGACGTATTTTCAGGCTATTCTTTCTCCGCTGGACTTCTGCTATGTTGTTTAGTACCCCGAGACTCGATCATGCTATTTCGCCAACTAGATTGAACTCTTGAGATTATTTGCCTGCGAGCTCCTCTGGAAATCCATCCAGACCCGGGCATGATCTCCGAGCCCATTGAGGTATTGCGCCTTGAGGTACCAAATAGCTGGCTTATTTGTCACTGCTTGAAGTATCTCGAAGTTTTGGTCAATTTGAAATCTGTGCACATCAGCTTTGGGGATGCGACCTGGATTAATGAGACATCGCTCCTTTTTAGGTGAAGTATGGAGTCTTTGTATAGTCAACTTCCTCTTCTTTGAACGCACGATTGGTTAGTTTTGGCCTCTCCCCGATTATGCTGCATGGCTCAAGCACAGCCCCGAATCCATGCACAGGCAATCAACTTCTGACCGAGCACAGGTTTCAGGCGCATACATGCCAATAATCTTTCTAGCCGAATGAATGTCGTGATCATTATTGGAGCCCACCCCCATAAATAGCTCGACATAAGAGAGGACATCGATTATTCCTCTTGATCAGGTGCATCCAGCATCAAAGGCAATCCGCAACGAACGGAGACTGCATACTCTTAGCTTGTGCTATTACGAAGGCGAGAACTATCATAGTGAAGGTATGGGATCCCTCACGCCTGAGAATATAGGAGACAGCTAGCTCATCGATTAACCACCTCGGTTAGACATAGGATGTCAACCAACCAAGAGCGTCTACCTGGGTCCGAACCAAAGGATCTCAACAAGGATGAACTAAAGTAAGTTCAGGTATTCAAAGAATAGTTCAACAACATTCTTATTGCTGTGAACTAGTGTGAATAGTGAGGAGAAAAACGAGGTGCGAATGTAGTTCGGACTTACAAGGTTGTGGTTGTTCTTATATACTCCGCGCAGGACAAAATATCGACCAGTCGGAGCAGCAATATCGACGAGCTGATGAGCATGGTAGAATCACACTTTGATCAATTCCAGAAAACTGGCGAACTGAGGGAGCTTGAACAAGCATTGAATAACATGAAAGAGGTTGTTTCGCTTACACCGGAAGGAGACTCCGAACTGGGCTTGCGGCTTGTCGGGCTTGCGCGCATGTCGTCTTTGAAGTATGACCGCGGAAAGCAGGTTGAGGACCTCGACATGGCGATTGAGTACGAAACTAGGGCGATTCCTTTCATCCCGCAAGGTGATTCAAAGATGCCCGCCCTAGTTAAACGGTTGGCATTATCGATCTACAGTCGATTCGAACGCCTAGGAAACCTGGCAGACCTTGATAAAGCAATCTCTTACGGTGTTCAAGGGGTTTCTCTCACACCAGAAGGTCACTCGGACATCCCTGAGTGGTTCAACAACCTGGGTGTCTTACTTCGAACTCGATTTGAGCAGCTAGGCGAGCTCCCGGATTTGGACAAAGCGATCGAGTACAACACACAGGCGGTCTCTCTTGCACCTCAGAATCATTCAGATATACTTTCGTGGCTCAACAGTCTGGGATCATTGATGCGTATCCGTTTTCAACGCCTCGGCGAGCTGGCCGATTTGGATAAAGCGATCGAGTGTGGTACCCAGGCGGTTTCTCTCTCACCGCAGGGTAATCCCAGCATTGCTTCGTGGCTGAACAACCTCGGGGTGTCAACGTATACTCGATTTAAGCGTCTAGGTGAACTAGCAGACCTAGAGAAAACAATCGATCACTGGTCTCAAACGCTATCGTCTACACCGGAAGGCCATCCGTACATTCCGACGTGGCTGAATAACCTTGGTGTGGTGTTTCTGGATCGATTCGAGAGCCTAGACGAGCTATCAGACCTAGATAGAGCAATCGAGTACAGCACCAAAGCAGTTTCTCTCACGCCTTCGACTCACTCAAGTAAAGCCCGTTTTGTTAGTACTCTAGGACTGTCGATCCGCAGTCGATTTCGGCGACTAGGCGGACTGCAAGACCTCGAAATGGCAATTGAATATCAGACCCAGGCGCTTTCAATCACACCTGAAGGGCACTCAGACATGCCTGAGCGGCTCAACAACCTTGGTACCTCACTGCTAAGTCGATTCGAACGTTTGGGCGAACTCACGGATCTGGACCAGGCAATCAAGCACCACATTCGGGCAGTCAACCTCACACCTCAAGGCGATTCAGATGCACCTACCTGGCTCAACAATCTAGGATTATCACTGCAAAATCGATATCTGCGTCTCGGCGAGCTATCAGACCTGGACGAGGCGATCAGGCACCAGACCCAGGCAATCTGTCTCACACCTCCAGGGCACCCGGGCATGCGAATGAGGCTCGGCAACCTTGGACTATCATTTCATACTCGGTACGAACATTCAAGCGTGGTTGGGGACCTGGACAAAGCAATCGAGTACTGGTCTCAGGCGCTGTCAATCGTACCTAAAGGCCACCCAGGCACAGCTTTGCACCTCAGCAACCTTGGTCTTGCACTTCAGAGTCGATTCGAACTTGTAGGCGAGTTGTCGGATCTGAACAATTCAATCGAATATAAAGCCCAGGCGGTTGCTCTAACGCCTCAAGATCATCCCGACATGCCTACGCGGCTCACTAATCTGGGCATGTCCTTTAGGGTTCGATTCGAGCACTTAGGCCAGCTTCCAGATCTAGACAAGGCGGTTCAGTACAATATCCAGGCAGTCGAACTCGCGCCACAGGGCCATTCAGCTCTACCCTCGTATCTCAATAACCTAGGATCCGCACTTCAAAGTAGATTCGAGCGCCTGGGGGAAGTCAAAGACTCGAACGAGGCAATCGAATATAGATCACAGGCAGTTTTACTCACGCCTCTAGTTCACTCAAAAAGACCGTTATTTCTTAGCGACCTGGGAGTGTCGATATATGGTCGATTCAGGCGTCTAGGTGAAATCGCCGACCTGAACAAAGCAATCGATTACTGGTCCGAGGCGCTTTCACTCACGCCCCAAAGTCATCTAAAAACGCCCCTCTTCCTTAACAATCTCGGGTCCGCACTTCGAGTTCGATTTACACATCTAGGCGACCCCTCAGACCTGAACATGGCAATCGATTATAGCATTCGAGCAGTTTCTATCACACCTCGAGGCCATTCAGACACGCCCATTTGGCTTAACAGCCTTGGCATTTCATTTTGGAGTCGATATGAGCATTCAGCCGAGCTGTCGGACCTAGAAAAGGCAATCGAGTACCACGCGCAGGCAATTTCCGTCACTCCTTCAGGTCACCCCAAAACACCCTCCTTGCTCTACAATCTTGGCCATTCTTATGATGAACGGTCGAAGTATTCAGATACAGCCAGTAATATCACTCAAGCGCTTGATTGTTTTCAGAAGGCTGCGCAGTCCTCTGTGGGCGGACCCACTGAGAGATTCCGATCGGCGCTTCGATGGGCTGCCTTGTGCTCCGAGCATCGCGTCTCCTCACTTCTTGAGGCATACCGCCAAGCCATGATACTCTTGCCTCAGCTTGTCTGGCTAGGAAGCGCGGTGGACATTCGATTCAGGGTAATTGCAGATGCAGGCGACGTTTCGACCCAGGCTGCTGCAGCTGCTATCGCCATGAAAAATTATGAATTAGCAATCGAGTGGCTCGAGGAGGGCCGATCCATCGTTTGGAAGCAGATGCTCCAACTTCGTACTCCCATTGACGACCTTTCCACGGCTGACCCAATCCTTGCTGACGAGCTCAAACAGACCGCTCACGAGCTTGATTTCGCTAGTTCCCCCAGAGCGACAAACGATATTATCTCACAGAACACTCTTTCTCTCGAGCAGGCTGCTCAGCAGCATCGCCGCCTAGCAGAAAAATGGGAGGAACTGATTAAACGAGCTCGCACTCTACCTGGGCTCGAGGCTTTCCTGCACCCCCAGAAGGCGTCCGAGCTGATGCGCGCAGCACAGTCCAGCCCTGTGGTAGTGATCAACATCCACAAGTCTCGATGCGACGCTCTTGTCATAAAACCTAGTGCCACCCAGGTTTCGCATATACCCCTTAAATTCTCTCATCAGACCGCGGTGCGAGCTCGCACCCAGTTGATCCAGTTTCTTCACAGCAAGGAACTCACAAACCGGGGTATCCGAGCGGGGGCCCCCGCATCAACTGACACGCTTAAAAGAACACTCGCTGTACTCTGGACTGAGGTCGTCAAGCCTGTTTTAGACTATCTTGGCTACACGGTATGTTCAGCCTCGGCCCTCTACCTAGCCTGTTCTCACAGTGCTGTCCTGTCAGTCAACTTCCAGTGCGGATGATTTGCCCCACATCACATGGTGTGCGACAGGCCCACTATCATTTCTGCCCCTTCATGCAGCGGGCGACTACGACTCACCGTCAGCAATGATCTTCAACCATGCTGTCTCTTCGTACACTCCAACTCTTAGCGCTTTACTTTCGTTCCATATCGTCCCAGCACCATTTTCTGGTGTCCTCGCTGTTGGTCAGACGTCAACCGCCGGCATGCCTCCGCTCCCTGGCACAGAGGCAGAGCTCTCCCAAATCCAGGAGATGTCTAATGGAATCGCTGTGACTCGGCTCGATGGACATTTAGCAACACCTACCGCCGTGCTATCCGCGATGGAGGAGCACAGCTGGGTTCATCTTGCCTGCCACGCCAAGCAGGACACTACCAGGCCACTTGATAGCGCGTTCTATCTCCACGAAGGCGTGCTCGATCTGGCAGCAATCACCCAGAAGCGGCTGAAGAATGCTGATCTCGCGTTCTTGTCAGCATGCCAGACCGCTACTGGGGACGAAGCCTTATCGGAGGAGGCTGTACATCTGGCAGCAGGGATGCTTATGGCAGGGTATCGGACGGTAATCGCAACGATGTGGTCGATTGGGGACGAGGATGCGCCACTCGTTGCAGAGAAGGTGTACAAACACCTGTTTGAGGGAGGCAAGCCAGATGCACGCAGGGCAGCAATTGCAGTCCACAGGGCAACGGAAAGTCTTCGGACCGAAGTGGGGGTGAAAGCGTTCGCAAAATGGGTGCCGTACATTCACATTGGTTTGTAGACTGCACTTATGTAAATCTAAACAGACTGAGTTTTGTGCTTATATGCGTGTGCTGAAATCATACTTTTTTTGGTGATCTGCTGGGATTCTGGCAGGCTTTTTACTCGGCAAACAAGCTTAGGGCATCCTTACACTCAAAATCCGGGTGATTTGGATGGAAGATACAAGATTGATGTACCGAACTTCCTAATTGGAAAATTCAAACACCTGCAAACTTAAAGCACTAAGGAAACAGAGTTGTCGTAACGAACACTTTAACCATCATGGTTTTTATATAAAGCCTTTTATATCTATTAGTTTTGCTGTCACTCAACTACACAGTTGAATACTAAAAGAAATTCTGGGGTGTTTCATTATGTTCATCGTGGGTTGCCCAGCCACGGCCAAAAGGTTCACTAGCTCATTGGAATTATTTTTGGAATAGCAGTCAGGAGATTTGAGACGAGCGGTTTAAGTGTTTGTGTTTGCAGAAATATCATATGATCCCACGGAAACTTTATGTAGCTTGCCCGCGTCATTGCAGTACATTGGAAACACATCAAATGATGTACCAGGAAATGTCAACAGATTACAACTACCTCAGTTAGCGAGCATGCCTTTATAGAGCTAGCCGATTTCGCGAATACAAGTGTTGGCGACTTACAATGAAGAGTACTACGACAAATCCTCAAACTGCAAGCCTATGTATCATTGCCGAGAGATAACACAAAGGACTATCACAAAAGCTTTGGCTTCCGGCTAACATGTGACAGAAGGTGAAATCGCAACTAAACTGTTATGTCTGTATCCTGCTAGATTGCCCAGCCATCTCTGAATCTGGCGAAGGAGCTCAACGCTCTTGAGACGCGTTGTCAGCCATGTTCTTCAGAGCGATAAATTCCTGGGGCCCAGTGGACTTGCACAACGCGTAAAACTAGTAAAGCATCCTATTATAATATTCATTCCAGTCTATTTAAGATATGACTCACCTTGGATGTCGGATCAGCGAGAAGCTTGCTGGGCTCTGTTGCTACAAGTAAGAAATAGTGTTATGGGGACAACAAGCTAATGCAATTTACCATCATATTCGGCAATCAGTCCTAGTAACCAAAATAATGAGGGGGTCGCACGCATCATCTAGCAGAATCTAACACACCTTGATCCAATACCATAACCTGTTGTTCAATTGCATGTCGAGGTCAGGATATGATACTCATACAACTGCCAAACTTACCTTGTCGTAGTCAATGATCGTTCTCAAACGATGTGCGATCTGCTCAAGAATTTATTAGACAAGATCCTAACCAGCTGGTTTCATGATTCATACAGTAATTATGGTGCTATTGACGAACTCTTTGCGAATTGTCTGCGAGATCAGTTCGTCCGTCGCATAGTCCACGCTATACGCAGCAAATATTAGACATTGGCTACATACGATAAGGACAACCCAACCTGGCTGTTGCTTGAGACAAGATGTGATCAACTCTTTGTCTAACCTCAATAACAGGAGACAGCTTACCTTCGTCGCAAAATAGAATCTTGGAACGCTTCAGAATAGCTCGAGCCATACTACGAGGGTATAATTTAATCACTGTTTTCATATCATTTGCTCTTACGCACCACATCAGCTGCTTTTCTCCGGCAGAAAAGTTCTCTCCTCCTTCGCTAACTAGTGAATCGAGATCCTGGAACATGTTCACGTTCTCACTGCCTCCTGGGAGGAGTTCTCCGGACGAAGGCAGTAGATGCACGCGACGCAACGCCTCAAGCTATATTAATAGCGATATGAATGCGTGATGAAATGTTCTGATCTGTGAACATACGATTTCATGATCCTCGTATTCTCCAAATATGTCCAAGGTGGAGCGGATGGTGCCACTGAGGATTATCGGGTCCTGCGGAATGATCGTAACCCGAGATCGAAGATCCGTCAGCCCAAGCTGTGAAATATCCACCTACACATACAGGGTCAGTTACTGAATCCAAGCGTGAGGGGGAACGAACCCACTCCGTCTATGACAATTCTCCCCTCGGCAGCTTCCACAAATCGCTGTAAAACATGGTCACCCGTATAGCTAGAGTGGACTTTTGTTGGCACTCACGAAGAAGCTGAGAGCCAAAGTCGACTTGCCGCCGCCAGTCCTACCCAGAACACCTACGGAACGTCAAGATAATTTTGTCAGGGCTGAAATAACGGGGCCTACCGATCTTGGAACCGGCAGCAATTTCAAAACTCAAGTTATGAAGGACCTTCGGGAGGTCAGGAGCGTAGCGAATGACGAGGTTTTCTACAACAATTTTTCCCGTTTCTGGCCAAGACGCCCTTGGGCGTGGTTCAACAAACTCCACACCTTCGCGAGGAATCACGGAGAACTCTTCAATGCGCTCTAGCGCGATCTCAGAACACGCGAACAGTAGATGTTAGCCATGGGTTCACTGCAAAACAGAGATTGCCACTCACCATGCTCTGTTCCAGGCCACTGATTTAAATAATAATCAGCTTGATAGAAGGTATGATGGCGTAAAATTCTCACACGAATCGACGAATCAAAAAGAAGAAGTCATACGTGGTGCTAGCGGCCAACGACAAAGCAAATCTGATGTATTTGATGTGAATATCTCGCTGCAGCTTGAGTACTTGGATAACATACCCAGCAAAAGGGGCTTGCACGCGTCCATCCAACATAATGGCTAAGATGATCGTTTAGTGCAACACACACTGAGAAGCTAAGTTTCAGAAGTTTACCAACAGCTGATATGGCGACAACGCATGCAGACACCATAGTTAAGCGCACTAGAGATCTGTAAATCGGCTATGCATATATGAAAAGGAGTTTAGCTTACAAGAGAGCCAGCGAGTCACACTCCATCTTTCATGATACCTAAGAACATGTGATAGAATTAACAGTATCAACCGTTAAGATAATTCAAAGCAGACTCACGGAGACGAGTTCGTATCTACCCGCCGAAACATCTCCCGGAGGAATCTTGTGCTAGCACCAAATGCGCGGATTATTGTTACCCCAGCAATCATTTCTCCATAAATCGAGTACAAAGGCGAACGAGTGACCGAATCTAGTGAAGGCTGAGCTTCTAACCTTCAAAATATAGACTATGGCCTACCTAGGCGTCGTAGGTCACGGCTAGTTTGACCATATACCTTAGCAATATTATAGGATAAAACAACCAGGGCCGTGGCTCCAACTGAAAATTTGAATGAGCGTGGTCTAATCAGCAAGTGGAAATTGTATACTTACCAAAGAACCAGATACCGCCAACAAATGTGATAGTGATCAGTGTCTGTAAGAAAAGGGACAAAGATTAATATATAAGGCACTCGTATTATCTAGAAACTTACAACTATGATGTTCAGTCCACACACGACTGGAAGAGAGGTGAATATCATCCTCAGTTGATCCCAGTCGAAACTTACTAGCGTGGCCTAACATACGCTTATTTTGTTAGCCATAAGGTGGTGCTGCACAGCTCATATCTCACCTAGGTTATCAGCGATTTCTTCATTTCAACGAGATTAGGTTTGAAGAGATTTCTTTGTTTGTGTGCCAAAACTCACTTGAATCAAGTTCTGGGCCCAAAAACATTAGCATTTGGTCAATCACTTCAATTGACTCGAGTGTACCTTCAAAATCTTTCCCAAAACGATTGAGCAGCCTTCCGCGACTGATAGTGTCATGAAAACGGACTGTGGTGAAAAGAACCGCCTCCAGGAGACCTATTGGCGAAGTAAATATTAGTACACCAACACGAGACAAAGGACTGAAATGTATTGGTACGGTTGTACTGAAACCGGGGGTATTTAGTTATAATGCCGTGATACAGAATGGGCAAACTCACTAGTATCGAAGATGCCCGGATTGAGCCGTCATACAATACATACCACCTATCGAGAGAGCATGAGCGGTGAATCAATTTTCTAGCATTTATAGATTACCTAAGTGTCTGGACGAGCATTCCAGCGAGGTTGATTAATGCGTATATGGTGATGTACCATAGTGGTCCCCGACTGTCTTGATTGCCAGCATGAGCGGACCAGTACCTAAAGTTTGACTACGACATCAACGTCAATCCGGTAATGAAGACAACTACTTACTGTAGCCATCCGTTTTGTACAATCGGTGCCCTGTTGAAATATGTTTAAGAGTTGTGCACGTGCTATTCCAGCAAATATACTCACATAGAACCGCCAACCATAACGGCGCAGAATATGATCCAGTAGATCTAGCAAAGAGACAATCAGTGAACCAGCTCGTCAGTAATAGAACCTCCACCTACGTATGATCCGCAAGCCCGGAAGTATGTCACCCACTGAAGTTTAATTAGATGTAAGCATGAATGAATTGCTTGTAAGTAGGTGAACGCACGATTTCTTTTTGGACACGTCCAACCGCCCTAGCTTCGTCTTCAATCAGCTTGCGAGGTGCCTTGGGCAACGAAGCTTCTTGCCCAACAGCGTCAGCCATAGAAATTCTGGCGGACAACGCAGTAACGGCATTTTCGGCTGCTGCTTCCTTAGTCAAATTGGTCTGTGTGCGCCCCTCAATTTCTACTTCGGCAGAGGTTTCTTCCTTTCCGTCTGCCTGCTGGGTTTCGGCCTCTGGGGAATGGCTAATCTTCCGCATGATGGCTGAACCGACAAA